>KN486196.1:0-15149 GCA_000787095.1 Periophthalmodon schlosseri | reverse complement strand
CTCATGGTCGGGCTGCGATAAATAAAAGTGTCTTTTTAACACACAGTAATTCCACACGGAAGGAGTATCTCTGCTTTAATAAGACCTGCGGACTTTTAAAAATATACTCTCATTATTTAATTTAAACTGTTATTGTTTTGCTTTGGAGTGACAGCTCTCGCGAGTTTTGCGTCCCGTGGCCGTAGTACCGCGAGAGTCCCGTTGGACAGGCGGTTCATCATGGCAGGCAGCAAGTTGGTGCTGGAGGGAAGAGTTAGTGTGAAAGCCTTTGTTTTAGGACTCAGCGTAGTCACAATCCCGCTTATCCGAACCTTCTTTGGACATATAGACTGGGTCTTTGACTATCTCACGGAAACTCCTGGGAAAATTGCCATTTGTCTGCATGTAGCGCTGATCAATGGCCTCCTGCTCGTCACGTACAGGGGACCTCTGTATAAGGTAAGCTCATTGTCAACACCTCTGTACGCCCGAACTCTGGCGTTTATGCTGGGCTCACTAAATACAAACTGTCTTGCACTGTTCGTGTGCAGTGTAACTGTGTTCAGTATTGATCGGCCACAAACAGGAGCTGATGGAGAGCTGTTTATCTGCTGTAATCTTTAAATCCCACTGAAGAGAGGCCAGCCCAATATAGAACCTAAGCTGGAGCTGGACTTTCTTCTACTGTGCTTGGGTGGTTTTAATGTCTTGTTAACTTCACATGTAATACTTACTATTATTCTTATTCTTATTCTTATTCTGATTCTTATTCTGATTCTGATTCTGATTCTGATTCTGATTCTTATTCTTATTCTTATTCTGATTCTTATTCTGATTCTGATTCTGATTCTTATTCTTATTCTTATTCTTATTCTTATTCTGATTCTTATTCTTATTCTTATTCTTTTTAAATTCTTTTTTAAATTTATATTATTATTTACTTTTTTATACTTTTATTTGCATTGTGTCAAATTAATGTTGTACATGTATAAAATGTGAGTTTTCCCCAGGTTGCTCTGAGGGCCTCCTTCTTGGGACTGGTGTTTGGTTCTGGTCTGATTATAAGTCTCTCTGAAACCAGCTGGACCCACTTTGGCTGGTAAGAATTATATTGCTGGGTTTCAGATAGACAACAGTCTGTTGGCCAAGATATTTAATACAGATGAGAGCAGCTAAATTGAATATTGTTAAAATTAAGTTTTTGTAATACAAGAAGTTAATGGGTCTGGTCACTAACACAAATCATCAAGTTAAACATTTGTGAATTTTCCTTTTAGATACTCTTTGGTAAAGTACAATGTAATCATTTGGAAAATCTGGATCTTGCCCCCATCTAGGAGTATGACATTGAAATCAATAAACATTCTAGAATGCCCATAGTATAGAATTGAGCTGGAAGACAAACAGGAAATTCCACCATAGAATTCTGACCTAACTGTCAGATTGCAGATTTGTTGGCCTGATTTATGGCTAATATCTCTAATTAGTGGGCCTGTCCACAAGAAACAAAAACTGACACAAATATTTAAATCTTCTGTGTCAGCTTAAATAAAACAATTTCTTTTTCACAGTAGCTTCAGAAAGTGGTTCTATTATTCAACCCCAAAGATGTGAATGACAGTTGAAATGATTTTAAGGCACAAGATTAATATCAGAATCAGTTTTATTGCCATTGTCAGTGAACAAAATTCACAAACTAGGAACTGCTTTGGCGCTATGGCGCAACATTAAACAAATAATAATATAAACTATGATAAAACAAAAATAAGGGCATGCATTAAAATAAGGTAAAAAAAAAAAATATTTCAAATACAAAATATACAGTATGGGCAGAACAACAGTGCAAAAGCTATCAAGTAGGTTGAGAAGGGTCAGCTGTGATCCAACCTGCTTGCCCCCACATCCTGGAGAGATGGGAGGCTGCAGCCAATCACCTTCTCAGCAGAGCACACAATATGACAAGCTTGTGGAGACAATCTTAAATAAATAATAAGGTTCAACATTTGTGGATCGTAAGTTTGAATATTTCTTTAAAAAACAGTGAATCGCCCATAGAATTCTATAGGCTCCTGCCCTCCATCTGAAACTGACATCAAATTCTAGAATGTGAACGTAGCCTATGATGTATTTGGCATGTATGTGAAAAAAAATCAGATCTATCAGCACTGTTGTTTCTCGCAGGTACATGTGCTCTTTATCTTTCTTCCATTACTCTGAGTATCTGGTGACGGCCCTGATTAACCCACGCAGCCTATCTCTGGACTCATTTCTGCTCAACCACAGCCTGGAGTACAGCCTGGCCGCTCTCTCCTCATGGCTCGAGTTCACTGTAGAGAAGCTCACGGTCCCAGGTACAGAGTCTTCTCTACACCATAACCCTGTGAACCCATCATCTTTTTCAGTGGGGGTGAAAACTCCAAAACTGTCAAAATGTTGGTTTGACCGGGTTTATTTTCAATATATCTAATTACTCGGGTCAACCATGTGAAACAACCTGACAAGTTCAGTGTCTTCACTGTCAGTACAAATGAGTAATACTGGTGGCATTTTTCAAACACACAGGCATGATTTAAGCCATGAGATTGATGTGTGTGATATGGCAAGTTTGTGCAGCCAGTTGCTGACAAAGAAAATCTGCGTCTTCTTCTTGAATATTTCTTTCAAAAATGATCCTGTGCTTAATTCTCTGTGCTTGTATGATGTGTTCAGAGTTGAAGCAGCTGACTTGGATCAGTGTGGTGGGGCTGTTCATGGTGCTGTGTGGAGAAACACTAAGGAAAGCTGCCATGTTGACTGCTGGCTCCAACTTCAACCACATTGTCCAGAATGAGAAGGCCCAAAGCCATGTCCTGGTCACCAGTGGGGTCTACGCCTTCTTCAGACACCCCTCCTATGTAGGCTGGTTCTACTGGAGTATAGGCACGCAGGTCAGTTTGCAGTATTCTTTATAAACATGCCGACAGAAGCCCCGAGGGGCCCTTATGTCAAAGTTTCTTGATGAAAATGAGTTATGACATGTGAAATGACCTACCAGTACTATCCATGTTTTGGCGGCTAGCTGCCATTCTTTCTCTTTTTCATGAATTTCAGTATTGGACATGTCTAAATAACCGCTTTGTTTGTGTTGCTGCAGGTGATTCTGTGTAACCCTGTGTGTATCGTGGGCTACACAATAGCTAGCTGGCGCTTCTTTCGGGAGCGCATTGAGGAGGAGGAGCTGTCCCTGATTCACTTCTTTGCTGAGGATTATGTGGAGTACAAGAAGAAAGTGCCCACAGGACTGCCCTTCATCTCAGGCATCCGTGTGAACTAGTGCCTCCTGGCTCTGCACGGACACTACACTGGGGCGGGGCCTGGACACGTCACTTGTGCACTTTGCATGTCTGAGCTCATGTTCCACAGACTGTGGTGGTGCACTGCAGAGCACACTGAGCATCTCTACAGCTGCCTGTAGCAAAGGACCCGTGCAGCTGGGAGACCACAGCTTTGACCAAGGACTTCTATAGTTATGTCTTTGTCCTCTAGAGAAAGTCAATTATACGAGTGCACACTTCAGACTTGTAGCTCTAGCCTCTGTGGCTCTCAGGTCATGTCCACCTCACTTCACTGGAGTCTGTCTGCCGTGTGTGTGTGTGTGTGTGTGCGTGCGTGTGTGCGCTATGCCTGTCTGTGAGGAGGGGAGGATGGAGACATTGTGTGAGGGTGTACTGAACCACAGCCAGATTCCAAAGACAGTCTCCACTCTGGCTACATGTTGATCCAGAGTCCAGATGGATGCACTCTGTTCGCGTCATTACGGTTTTAAGAGGACCCTTGCTGTTGTATGGTGAGCTCATTCAAAATGGTGACCATTTTTTCCTGTTATATGAAAGATAAAGTGCTGTATTTATATAAGCAAGATATCTGAGGGTTGCTGGCTTGCTTACAAACTAGGTTTACATACATTTTTAATGTTCCTTATTATAAGATATGAATAAAAGAAATAGAACTTTTCATACGTTGCAAATTGTCTACCTCTAGAATTTTCAACACAAGTAAGCATGAAAATGATAAGAGATGCACTGATCCAGCTTTTCAAGTATTAAGGTTAAGGTAGTCTTTATTAATCCCCCAGGGGGAAATTTATTCGTAAAATTTGACCCATCCTTCAATGCTCAGGCAACCCATCAGGAGTAGTGGGCCTCCAGGGACCCATCTCCAGATGTTGAGCTTGGTTTAGTCGGACCACTTGGCTGATAAACAGCATTACGAGACCATACAGACCAACATCACAGTGAATAGTCTTATTACATCAATTTATGGTCTGAACCAATATCCTGAAACCAATACTCTACGGCTATTTTTCCTGGATCTGAGCCGATATCCAATACCAGTATCGGTGCGCCCTACAAATCAAAGACTTAATTGCACAGGTCTAAGTTAAGATTGAAGTTTCAGAGCAATAAAGCACAGAATAAAGCTTTGTTCCATAGAGCCAACACAAAAAAAAAAAAAATGTAAATACTCAGCAACAATTTATTTTCATAAAAATGCTTTGGATTAAATGTTGAGATAAAACTGAAACCATAAATGACATAATCCAGTAATTTTCTTCCATTCACTTCCACTGTGGTGCCCAAAACGTGCACAGGTTTCACTGGTCCCTGTCAGTCTGATGTGGAGGAAGAGGCATAATTAAAATCCAGGTCTCTGTTCAGAAGTCTAAACACTGCACCTCAAATAGACATTATTCTAGTATTTGCACAGGGAGTGCAATCACACATCACTTTCTTTGACTACTTGAGAAGAAAGTGGAGATCTTGCTTTGAGTCTTCACTGAAAGTGGTGCTGAAAAAAAAAACAAAAAAACTTGTAAACTTCAATAACTCACAATTATAAAGTGACTTATGAAAGTACGAACAAAGAGCAGGTCTTCATTTGGGGAAAGCTATGACTAATAGGGCATCATGAGAGAATGTAAGCCTGATCAATTTGGGATCTTTCCATTTTATCCTGTTCAATCCAGTGCCCACCAACACAATGCCAAAACTTTCAACTCAATTTAAACCAAAAAAAGAAAGCCACAAGCAGCAAAAGAGGCCCTCGCCCCGACATGTACCAAAATGTTAATACAAGTTTAATTTGACAAATTTTGCAATACTGAAACTCTCACATAGCCGTATTGATGGTTTGAAAGATAAAATGGCAAATTTCCTGTTGTGGAGACAGGCAGAGAAAAGAGCAGCCAGTGTTAGAAAGAAAACTCCTACTCATCAACATGTGGCCCATAAATGTAAAACTGCCTCTTTCTGTTGACTGCCTGAACATGGATAGGTAGGGGGCGATAACTGGTCAGAATTAGAGTTGGCACAAGTGATCTACATTTCAGTCAGAAATTTAGATCACTTTCTTGTCTCTCTGTGCCTTACCCTTGAGATACTTAAATTGCATGTCCAAATTCCCTGTTAATGTCAACTTAGGCCCAAAAAGACAATACTTAACCATGATGCTAAAACATTTGTCTCTTATGCCATCTCCATACTAGAATTATACTGACTTAACATTATTCATTTTTACATTGAATACTGAGAGTTTCTAGTATTGAGAGGAATGAAGGAAAATGCAGTGCAAATGATCTAGTTTGGATCGTATTTTTGGTATCAACAGTATTTGTATCAAATGGCAAATCCTACCACATGAGTTCAGATGCACAGGTGCTGAGTGACTCACCACTGTCTGCAGGTTGTTCTTTTAATACACAGAGTTCAGTGGGAACAGTGGTCTGACCTATCAGTGAGTCCAGCATGTCTTTATACTGTGCTTTATGGTGAGACCGGAGGAACATCCCAAACCCTTTAAAAACAAAAAGCATTAGATTTGAGCCCTCTGAATTTAGATCGAGCACAAGTACTTTACAGAGACATACTGGTAAGGAGGTGGAAGTCCTGGTCCCTCTCGGTCAGCAGGCTCACCACCACGCTCACCAGCTGCTCGTAGTTCTCAGTTTGCTTGTAGCTGCGGATGGCTTGGAAGAGCTGAGCAGATTTCGCAGCTCCCAAAGCCTTCTTCACATCTGCCAAGAATGTGGTGTGGATTTCAGTCTTCGGAGCAGAAGCTAAGACAAAAATACTATAAAATGAAGTATCGTTTTTATAACTTAAAACAGTAGAAGTAATGTGATATTGAACATACCTGTTTGTGAGGGAATCAGACCTCCACATTTGAGGTGCTCCTGTCCCTGGTTTAGCAGCTGGGTGCTGAGCTGCTGGGTGCTGAGCTGGCTGCATGAGGACAACTGCGCAATCACTGTGTTAGACAAGAGGAGGTCACCATGGCAACAGTGGAGATACATGCATGATACTCATTCAATCTGCCAAAGGTGGAGGATGGCTAATGATTATTATGGTAGTTACACTGTTTAAAAGAAAATGTTTTGTCCTGGTTAATATCTATGGAAATACAAGCGCATTACATGAAGCCAAGTTAGCACAAAGTTCAAGGTCTAAATTCTGAACTAATGTGAAGGCTGTGAGGTGCGGAGGGGACAGCTGTGAGCTCAGACCTGGGCTGAGATGTGCTCCTCCCTCGTTCAGGTGCTGTGTGTCTAGCAGGCTGCAGGTGGATGAGGGAGCAGGACACATGCCATTTTCTGCAACAAGACCGAAAGAAAAGTACAGCTTTATCTCCTGCTGTTAAACCTCACCCACCAGGCCATGTTGGGCCAATAATGCACCAGAGGAACTCAAGTATCTTTGGAGCAATAGTAAACTACTAGAAAGCCACATGGACAGCCAGGCAATGGACTAACAAAATGATCAAACCTCTCTGACCTTGTTGAATAAGTGTTTTCTTGTCCTCTTTTGACAGAGAGTGGTCTGGTTTGAAGCCACAGCCATGTCCTGTGCGCTGCCTGCATTGCTCATCAAACCTCTGCTTGTGATGAGGACGGACAAATTGGTAAAGACCTGTAGCACCAACAAATAACAACATCCAGCACTTATGTTTGTGGGTCTCACATCACTCGTAAATCTTCAACAAGTACAGCAGAAATGAGCAAGTTATCACCCCGCAGTAAAGTGTGAGTGTTAGCGTCCTCAGCCAACACAGATGTTTCAACCAGCAGCGTGTCCAAGTCATCTGTCTTCTTGTAGGTCTGCAGAGCCTGGACAATTCGCTCAAAGTTCACCTGGCTCAGGGTCTTCTTCATCTCGGCCAGGAAACCCTTGGCTCTGCTGGCTTTGTCTTCCTCACACGTGTCAGAGGTGCTTCTATTCTGCACAAAAAAAGGACATGTGTCCATATTTTGTATTGGCATTTGTCCATGTACCTTGAAGCCACAGTTATTGTGTAAAAATGTAAACATGTAAACAACTGTGGACATAGAGAATTGTTAATTATGTTCTTTACCAGTTATTCAATTTCTTTTTAATGTTTTGTTTAACAATTCCATACAATAGACATTTTGTGTTCATTTCTTACCTACACTTCACACATAAAAGACTATTTCTCAAAGATGGCCAGCTCACATGAGAACAATGCTTTGTACAAACCTGTTCGTGGACTAGTTTGATTTTGCGCTTTCCTCCTCTGAGTTCTTCGTCGATCCTCTTGTCGTACTGCAGTGACAGAGTAGACAGTCGGCTCGCCTACACACAGACCATAGAGTTGGAGCTGAACTCACACAACAGAAAACAGGTTGTGTTGCCCAATGTTTGGATTATGTTGCACCTCAAACAGTGTAAATAACAATAGTGCAACAGAAAAGCAGATACAGCCTGATTTCTAGTATAAAGAGTATTAATAGTAATAATAGGGATGGGACAAGGTCTCTCAAGACAAAATTGCCACACTTGTGCACACGTGAGAAAAGTTATCTCGTGAGACTTTTTGCCTTGTGTTTGCATTGTGATTTGACAAAAAAAGGGGGTTAAGTTGTGGTAAGTTCCATTCCTTGAGAAGCTGTAGTTCCAAAAACCAGTGCTACAAAGACAGCAAAAATATTAAAGTGAATAAAAAATGGTGGGGACAAAATTGTGAACTGGACTGCACAATTTATTATTATTATGTCAAAATCAACTGGATTTAACCAAAGTTTGATTTTTTTGGCTTGTTCCGCTGTTGTGCTTCGACCAATCAGATTCAAATAATTGTCATGACGTTCCGCATTTTCTGATCGCTTTCAGAGAGATCCATCCCAGACTGATATGTGTAGCTGTCTGAATTGAGTTCTACACATTATCAATCTGGCGTGACCCAGGTTATCACATCCCACCCCTAACTGTAATAGTATGTGTGAGAGAAAGTTAATAGACACAACACGCCCAAACTCCAGTAAAGTGTAGCATGCATGTCTGGGGAGTAACACTGCATTATGGATAATAAGAGACATGTAAGACACAGCCTAACTGCAAAGCCTTCCCATTAGTGACTTGCATACCTTCTCCTCGCCCACCCAGGACTCATCACCTTGCCCTTCGAGATGGTCTTGTTCCAGGGCATCCAGCAGAGAGGTGGGCCTCCTGTGGATCTCTGGTGCTCCAGACTCGTAATTAATGCAGATTTTGGCCATCCCATTCAACCCATTGTGGTCATCTATATATATACACACACACACACACACACACACACACACACACACAGCAGAGTCTGTCTACAGCAAAGCATCATGGCAACAAATATTGACTTCATATGAAATGACTGCTGTAAAACCCCTGAGCAGACTCACCCAGCCTCCTCCTCTTCAGACTGGGTATGTGAGCGTCCAAAGCTTTGGCCTTCTGTGGCTGCCAGCCCAGTGTGCCCTGTGCGCCCTGTGCTCTGTGTGAACCCTGTGCTCCCTGAACTGTGCTGGAGCAAGTGTCTGCTATATATGCTGTGGCCTCCCTCAGGGCTGTGGGCTTCCTCTGTACACAAGGTCTCTACACAGAGCAAACCAAACATTTAGAGGGTCATTGTTTATGATCATTCCCGTCACACACTTACTATTTTCTGTGCCACACGGAAAAACTGCAACACATCCCGAACCACATTTCCAAAGGCTATATAAGGGCGCACGTATGGCCGTACCCACTTGGGCAGCTGGGCGATGGCATTAGCACCTTTAAACCTGGAAAAAGAGAAAATTGCAACTATCTGAATACTTTACAGCATAACCACCCTATAATGTACATATTCACACACATAACAAAAGCATGTTTGGTTGCTTTATTTACTTTATTCTCCAATCATTCTTCTTAATGCCATTAAAAAGTGGAACTATTCAAATTGTAACTTGAAAGTACAGTTCACACTGGCGTTTAAAAGTTCAATATCACAAAGTAATTAAAAAGGATATAATATAATATCATATCATATCTAGATCTATATATCTCTATATCTATCGCTATATCTATCTCTATCAATCCATCTATCCATCTATATATCTATATATATATCTATATATAACCTCTCATCACAGAGAAAGATGGCTCCGTAGTCCTCCTTGTGGCGGATAACTCTTCCCACAGCCTGGTTCACTGCCCGGAACGCCTGCTGTCGGTACCACTCCTGTCCCGTCAAGTACTGCTCCAAACACAGGGACATTGGGATCAACAGAGAGGAGGCTTTTCAATGTAAGCTGAACAATAATGTATGTATATCCCCTGTAACTCACAACACAATTTAAATCTTATATTACATGGCTCCAGAGTGCAACCAGTTTGGGCGCACATGTGCCTAAAATTTTGCACCTGACAGATCCTCGTCACATCTTCCTCATGCATAACCGCAAGAACTAGGGGTGCTTAAGGGTCAGGGAGCTGCAAGAAGGCCCATTGGTTGTTGGATCTGCCCTTAGCAAAACTAGATCTATTCCTAACACAAATAAGATCAAAGTAAACTAATTCTAAAAGTTCACATTTTCTATGTAAATACATTTACATTTACTTTTTTGAATCGTTTTTGCAATAAACTGTTTGCCTGAAGGTTAAACTGTGGGAAAACTATGACAGCAGCGTATCGCTTTTTTATTTTGTGGAGGACTTTTGGCAAAAGAACAGAAAAGAACAACCCCGGACTGGATTAACAGGAAGAGACAACAACGTGGATCCCTAAAAGTTTGGACTTTCCTGGAGTTACAGCCTGGGTTTGTTGTCCAGGTTGTGTTTGTTTAAAACTAATGCATCAGGACTTGCTGTTTGCATGGTGAGAAAGGTCAAGCACGGGACTAAACCATGTGTCCCCAGTGTCACAGCGGTGGATTTGGCTTCATCTGAGCAGGACAGCATCGCGGTGAGTAAAACTGATCAAGTGGGTTGCTTGCCTTTATGGGCTTGGACACAGACGTGCGTAAAAACGTCAGGCGCTGCTTGTGATGTTGTAATGTTGTGTGATTGTGCTGGTGGACATCCAGGACATGGATGTATTAGGCTCAGGAGGTTACAGATGTGGTCAGCAGTGATATTTCCACATGTAGAGGCGAGTTTCATTATTTATCTTACTCTGACGCCTGCTCGTGTGTAGTGTGTGGTAAATTGAGGCTGAGTGCGCATGCGGGCCAAATTAGATTTTGCGCTTTCACTTTGTCACCTACACAAAAATACACGACAAATACAAAGGCTGAAAGCTATTAAGTAGGCATTCTAATAACGCAGGCAAAATCTGCATTCCTTGGAAGAAAAAAAAACAAAACTCTGCACCCCCATCCAAAACATTTCCGCGGCTATGTCCTCATGTGTCCTCTCTTCCCATTATAAATTTAAGTTAAATAGTATAGAACACATTTAAATTGTTTAATTGACAACAAAACGAAATAAGTGTTAATTTACTCGCTCTGACCAGACCCCTAAAGCCAGTCGGAACTGAGGCCGATGCGCTCAGGTCATTATTGAAATATGCGCTCTGGTGCAGAGCTTAATAGTTTATAATAAACTCAAAAATTTGGCTTTTTTCATCTATTTGTGAATGAGACACAGTATTTATCTTTTAAAGAGAAGCATCAAACCTGCAGATCCTCCACACAGTGTTTAGTTACTTAAATGAGGCTGCTGTGGCGCGAGGTGAAAAAGAAAATACATTTAGATGGCAAAAGACGTCAAAGATGAACTACTGAAATTGAAAGTAAGAGGGCTCGCTGTGCGCCTAATATAGTGAACTGTAAAGATCCTTAAACACACAGACCTCTCACTCTGACTAGTTTTTGAAGCCAATATTTATTTAGTAGCTTTTTATTAAACTTATAGGCTTCCAACTCATTCTGTTTTAACTTAAAGAGAAAGTAATTCTTAATGTTATTTGATCAAATAAACAACCAAGAGATTGTAGATAAATTGTATATCCCGGTAAAAGTAACTAACCAAGTTATTTATTTAGCCCGTATTGTTGAAACAATTTAAGGAGAATATATTACGATGGCTTGAATAAGCGGCACCCACATGAAAATCCAACTTAAATTGTTAGTCTGGAGCCCTGTTATTACAGCATAGGGCAACATTTCAGTCCTGCTCTATTCAACTCATACTGCTGTTGTGTCTATGCTCAGCTGTGGCTTCAGTAGTAGTTTACATCTTTGTGAGGAACAAATGACAAGCAGCCCACTAGGGCTGTGCCAAAAATCGAAAGATCGATAGATCGTGATCTAAACTTTGGTCCATCTTGATAAGGCATGAACATTTTAATTGACAGGTCTGGTGCTTATTATTAAAATCCAAGTTATGGGAAGTTCCAGTCCATTTATGAGTCAAACTTAAGACCTAATTTTGCGCACGGACACTGCACGTGTTTCTGTTGGTAGCGGTAGTGCATGCACACGTGTTTCTGCTGATGTGCACATGCCGTTAGGCTTAAAATATTGTAGCGTTCTGGTGTAAAGAAAAATGCCAAATTTCTTCTAGTTGTTCATTTTCTGAACACAGGAGCTACTGTACGCCATAACCCATGCCAAAACAAGAGCAAAACAGCAGCAATGTCAACTCACTCGAGCCAGTCTCTAAAACAGACCGGTAACTGAAGCAGAGAACCTTCACATCAACTTGTGTCACATACAAAAGCAATTACATTAACAACAACAGTTACAAAAACAACAAAAGGTGTCAACTGACCTGTCCTGACACCCTGCTCTCTATGCCTGAAGTCCATATGTCTATGTTTTCAATAAGATGGAAGAAAATCGAAAATCGAGATCTATCAATATGGGGGAAAAAAATGTTTCCTGATTCTTTTTTTCCCCATATTGCCCAGTCCTACAGCCCACTCTAGCTTTTTGAGGCAGATATTACTAACCTTGACACCAGGAGTTTTCTTGCGGCACATCTCGTCCAAAAACTGCATCTTGAGAATGACGCGAGGGTCCATCTTTGGAGGAAAGGGCAGACCGGTGATGATCACCCCTCGGCCGTACGAGTCTGCGAAGTCCAGACCTTCACTGGCCTGGAGGAGCAACACACAGCTCAGTACACTGGGATGGACTTAATGTCCAGTTTTAAGTCTATTCAAAATGTAACAAAATTTTATGTAAGTGGCGGTCGTACTATGGAGAACCCACCCTATATGACTGAGTTCCCACCTCTTACCTGGGTTTGTCCTGGTGCCCTAATGAAAGTCGTATTGGCTGAAACATGTTGGTAGTGTTGTCACAATAGCAAAATTACAATACTAAGGAATAGACTCGATACCCAATACCGACTGCAATACCACAATCATAATAAAAATTCTCTTTCTTTAGACAATAGAATGTCATTTTCAGTATTAAATTGTATTACTTTCCTTTTACATTACCATGTGGCCTTATATCTGTGTCCAGGTAGGTTCCATAGTGGTCCATGGGCGTATACGAGTCTATGTTGTCTTATACTTGTTCTGATACCGCTCAAGATCATTCTAAAGCTATTCAGGAAAGGTTACTTTAGTATCCATACCTGCTCAAATAAGTATCTAGTTTTGATACTAGTTTTGGTATCAATTAGCCTCTGACTTTCTACACTTTTGACATCCCTACATGTTTGTGTTTTTAACTTCAATAGCCAAAATGAAATTAAGGCTTTTATACTTTTAATTTGTTTTTTGTCATCTGTTTTTCTACTAATTTTTGAGATTTTAATCTACAGACAACTGGCCTACTAAAATATTTTCAAGTTGAAACGAACCCCCTCTCCAAAGAGCACTTGTCCACAATTTGAAAATATATATGTAGATACATGTAGATGTATTGTTTTGTCTAAAGTCCTTTCATGCAAAGTCCACAAAGAGTTTGGAAGTGTCCCTGACTGAAAGATAGAGGAAAGACATACCTTCTAAAATGCAACCATTCATTCCCAGCCTTGAGTTGCAGAGTTACTACATCGGATACAAGTAGAACCATTACTTTTTGGCCTAACTAAAACGTATCCACAATAAGCATTTTGCATTTACAGTGAGCGATGAAAAATTTCAAGAGTAATAAGTAAAGACCCAAATACACCACAGAAAGAAGAGAGAGAACACCCACTTTTCCCCGACACACAGCGAAAAAGCTTCCTCCCCTTGACACTGGATCGTCCACTTTGTTGTAGTAGCCTTCGATCACCTGCAGGGTAGGGTTTAGACAGAGTTACACCGGATAATCCAAAGACAGCAGAGTGTACCTACCACAGTACCTCTGTGAAGGTGCCTTTGCCCTTGGGCTCCACAAACATGGGCTTCACGTGCTCGATACGGTTGGCCTGGCCCTTTTCCTGGGGAAACACTCACGGTTGTTCATGAAAAAGTAAATTTAAGGTGTTACGTTTAATATTAGAACATACTCTCCAAAATTCAAGAGTTTTTTCCATTAGTGGGAAAGAAGGAAAAAACACAAGGAGACCATGGGGAACCACTCGACTCAAATTAGCTGCAGGAAAATAAAAAAGGGCAGATGCACCATTAATAAAGAGACAAAATAGAATCTGTTGTGTTTTAAAATCTCTTACCTACAGTGCTACCCAACGACGCCATGTTTTCAGGCAAAAATCTAGCACAAAAAATGTACCGTTAGGTATGGAGATAAAGATCTGATTCATTCATTCATTCGTTGCTTTAACAGTTAAGCGATAATAATCCCTTTTTAAAGGGAACAAACCTGACATTATCAAGCTGTTATTTAATTCATATTCACTATGAAGTATTGACTAGTGAGAAGATAGACTTGTATTTTGTGGAGTGTGCAGGTAGCACTTGGTTATACAGCAGAGTTATAGCATAATTACAAGATAGAAATAACATGATAATCCATTTATTCTGATATTTGGAATCTCATTTTTAGAGGAGTCCTAGCCCCAGAGAGGCAGAGGAAACCCACAAAGACACAGGGTGAACATGCAAACTCCACACAGAAAGGCCTTGTGCAGCATGGGAGTTGAACCCGAAACCTTCTTGCTGTGAAGTGCAGCACCACCATGCTGCCCAAATAAAATGAATTACAGTAATTACAATGGCACATCATACAACTTTTTTCATGGTCATTTTCATACACAATGAAGTCTGTAAATGACATAGTATTTTCTTAATAATCCCTGCATCCTGTCCAAAGTTATGATGAACCATGTATGGGACTCACCACCTGTCCAAAGGTAAAATAATATGTATGGGACTCACCTCCTGTCAAACGCAGAGGTCAGCTGCACTCCATCAGGGCCTCTCTCGATCACACTCACAAAGATCTGGTCTCTCTCAATCACATGACCGTTCTCCAGGCAAATGGGGAAGTCTCTAAACAGTAGCACTCCGCACTCAGCTCTCACAAGAATACAATAATTTATACAGGAATATTATCAACATTTATCTAAGCAGGGCTTAATGTCAATGTTTGAGCTTATTGACCCTTGTTGCCTGTTTTTAAAATGTCACTAATCAATGAGAGATTTCACAATTGTGTTAAAACGGACTCATAATTTTGTTGATATTGTCGTGTTGATTCTCTGCTTCTCTGTTTGAAGGTGTACTATGTGAATTTTCTGGTGGAGGTTCTACCACCTGCCTGTCTCCAAAATGCTATTGCTTTGCCTGGACATTAAGATTGTCCATCTCCATCTAGGCCAAGTTACAGGTCCGATCATAGTAGGAATACATGTTTTTTTGGAACAATAAAATCAGCTACATTGAATAAATGCAAGATAGATGGGTTTAATGCCATAATGTGGCAACATTTCATTAACAACTACAGTGGGGCACCAAATTGTGCAAGTTCTCGCACTTAAAAA
>KN486195.1:0-10835 GCA_000787095.1 Periophthalmodon schlosseri | reverse complement strand
CCTCCTGTCTCCTCCTGTCTCCTCCTCTCTACTCTTTCTCCTCTCTTTCTCTCTCCTCTCTCTCCTCCTCTCTCCTCTTCTCCTCTCTCCTCTCCTCCTCTCTCTCTCCTCGTCCTGTCACCTCCTGTCTTCTCCTGTCTCCTCCTCTCTACTCTTTCTCCTCTCTTTCTCTCTCCTCTCTCTCCTCCTCTCTCCTCTTCTCCTCTCTCCTCTCCTCCTCTCTCTCTCCTCGTCCTGTCACCTCCTGTCTTCTCCTGTCTCCTCCTCTCTGTTTACCTCAGACCAGGAGCACTCAAAATGGAGTCGTGATCTGGATGCTGTTTTCGTGATGTCGTCACTTTAAGACTCACTGCTTCTCTGTTTAATGCAAAAAAAAACAACAAAAAAAACCCTGATACAGACACGCCCACGCTCTCCTCCTATTGGTCAGCCTCTGTGACGCTCTGAGTGAGTGACAGGTGGCCTTAACCAATCACAGGGAGGTTCGGACTCTCAGAGGAAATACTTGTCTCTTTAAAATGCATTGAGTTTCAAGATAGTGATTTGTCCTTGTTTTGTTTTATTTAAAGAGGAGAAAATCGACTTTCATGAGGTTTTCTCTGTGTCCACAGCAGTTCTCCCTCATCATGATCTTATTTCAGTCGATTCTTGCTGTTTGAGGAAACTCGTTCTGTCCTGTGCCTAAGGCTTGAGCAGAAAATCTGTTTTCACCCACCCCCTGTCTCCGCCCACTGCTCTGTACTCACTGTGATTATTAAGGCTGCGCAAAAATTTCAAAATATCATGTTGTTTAATTTAATGATAAAGTATCAATATCGTGGGCTGCTGTATCGATATATCGCCAAGAGTTTTTTAAATTTTTTTTGTATATTTTACCATATTATCCAGTCGCAGCTCCATTGTGTGGCTTGTTTAGAGGAAAGAAACTTGTTTATACGGAACATTTGACATTTGAGTCACTGTTTTGATGATTAAAATAGGTGTATTTCATATTAGCTGTGGTTCAACAAAGTCTTTTAGTATCACAGTTGTTATTTAGTCGATATGTTGTGATTCTTCGGAGCCATTAAACTGCACATGTCCCTGTTTATGCAAATGTGGAGCTCGTATAAGCTGTGGATGAGTAACACTCTCCAGTGAAACAGTGTGACGTGTTTTTCTAGTTGGTAAAATGAACAAAACAAAACACACTTGGTTATGTTCATTCATCTTCAGTAAACAGAATCATGTTGATCATTAAGGGTCACGAAAGCCTTTAATTTTCACTGAATCGTATCAAATCTGAATCTGAATCGTAATATATCGTATTGTATCGAATCGACAGTGCACTGTATCGAGATGCGTATCGTATCGTGGCCTATGTATCGAGGTCCGTATCGTATCGGCAGCTTCTTAACGATACGCAGCCCTAGTGATTATTCAAAAGATTCTGACTCTGGGCCTTGATGAAGAGTTAAACCTGATTTTTACTAGAACTAGTTCATGTTAAACAGTTTTCCGTGTCCAGAGTTACTCCTCGTTCACTTTATGCATCAGAACATCCTGATTATTCACCACGATGAGTTTATAAGAGCTTTTCACAACTCTCAGAAATCAGGAGTTTTGGTAAAGAAAACAACAACTAGCATGCTAACAACGCTTTGTAATTAGATACAGACAGTAAACAGTGGACTTATTTTTTTTACTCTCAGAGATCAGGAGTTTTGGTAAAGAAAACAACAACTAGCATGCTAACAACGCTTTGTAATTAGATACAGACAGTAAACAGTGGACTTATTTTTTTTATTTTCAAGAGCTGCTTATAAACTCAGACTCATTTTGCTCAAATACTTGGGAGAAACTGGGCAGGAGGCCTTGGGTTTTTTGTCGAGCGTTTGGCCTCCCGTCACAGATTTGCTCCCCGTCCTCGTCTCTGTGTTGGGCCTGTCTGTCACGTCTTAACCGCGCTCCCTCCTCAGCCTCCGTTTAAAGGGTCGCTGCTCTCCCGTTCCCATGGCGACCGCACACAGATGATGGGACGTCGTTACGGCGGAACATGAGGGACGAGCGCCGGCCGTCAGCTGGAGTGACACGGGCAGATCGTGGGTCAGATAGAGCCGTCCACAGGGCGCCGGGCGCCGTGAGGGATTCACGGAGCGACAGACAGCGGATGAGATCGTGATTGTGTCGTGATGACGCTCTGAAGGGGGAGTGAGTCAGCGCGGGGAGCAGAGGGAGGACAGAGCAAAAACGAAACTTACAAAACATGTTATTACGTTGTTTTGGGCGAATATAGTATTTTCAAAACAATAAAAGGAAACATGGAGTTCTGAATATGTGATGTGTTACAGTTAATACCCCATAGAAGTAAAATACCCCTCTTTAATACCCCATAGAAGTAAACACCTCCTCTTTAATGCCCCATAGAAGTAAAATACCCCTCTTTAATACCCCATAGAAGTAAACACCTCCTCTTTAATGCCCCATAGAAGTAAAATACCCCTCTTTAATGCCCCATAAAAGTAAAATACCCCTCTTTAATACCCCATAGAAGTCAAATACCCCTCTTTAAAAATATGAGAGCAGAAAACACACAAACACATTTATGACTCATTCAAATCTAAACTAACCTCAGTTTATAGAAATGTGGTGCCACGGTGACAACAAAAATATAAAAAACAGTTCATCAAAATGTAAAATCAAAAACTGAACCAAATCATTCATTTTATATCAGTGCTGGGAGGAAACTGAATCCATGTCCAGAGAATAGTTACATCATTTTGAGTACTGTAATCCAGTACAGTTACTCTTTCATTTGGTGCTGTTCAGAGTACAGTTACTTTTCTAAAATCAAAGGACACATGGCCGTACTTGATCACACAATTTAGGCTCAAACTGCACAGAATTAATGAGAAAAATACAAAACTCTGCTCTTGAGATGAGGCAGGTGAGATTTTTATCTCCAGTCAGTGAGAGGAAACAAACAAACAGCTGTTTTTAATCCTCTGTTGTGTCTTTACCATCGACTCTGGCTCCAATATGAACATTAATAACAGACCAATCAGGCGCCTTCTTTCCCCGAGGTCACCCTGCTAGCGTTAGCAACAGGTTTGATTGACAGCGTTGATAAGCCAAATAAGTTTAGAGCTAATAAGCCAATACGTTTACATGCAACTCAGTGTAAAAGTATTCAGAGTATTCAGAATACACTACTCTGATTGGCTCATGTAACCGAATACTTTACAAAATACATTTTAATGCAGGTATTCAGTATTTTGTAACTAAACACATTTTCAAAGTATTCTTCCATCTCTGTTTATTATCTCTCATGTGTTTCGTGTCTCGTGTCTTGCGTGTCGTCCTGCCCGTAAAGACTGTACTGCCTAATTCACTTAACTCTTATTAGAGACATGATTGGATTATTGATGTACATACTGGTGCAGGGGGAGGCGTCTGGGGAGGTGGAAGTCGTGCCTCTGCCTCCACACTTTCTCTGATCAGATTTCATCTGTGCCCTGTGTTTGTGAATGTGCAGAGACAGGTTTAAACAGAGTTTAATGGACTTAATCTCACCTCTGAGAAAACTCGTCCTCCAGACTGGAGTCCTACTGCAACCCCAGGGGTGTTGGGGGTGTTGGGGTTAGGGTTGTTTTGTTTCATGGTGTTGGGGTTAGGATTGTTGGGGCAAGAGTTGTTGGTGTTAGGGCTGTTTTGTTCCGAGGTGTTGGTGTTAGTGTTGTTGGTGTTAGTGTTGTTGGTGTTAGGGCTGTTTTGTTTCGAGGTGCTGGTTCTAACCCCAACAACCCCAACACCCCTGACCCCAACACCACTGCACAGCTGACTTATTTTGACCCCCGCTTACACAATATATCTGCACTGGAGAAGAGGCCGTTGATCACACGGGGGGAGATGGAGTACAGACCCTTGAATACAATTTAAAAATCCAGAATAACTTAACGTCACCTCTGCGCCTCTGAATCCAAATGAACTTTTCTGACAAACTGCTCCCGTAAAACCAGAGGCGCCTGAAGTAACAAGGCGACAACATTATTTTTACTGTGAAACATGACAGATTACACCCAGTCTGAGGCGTTCCATTACAGTGAAATGACAAATGACGTTTCGAAACCAGGCCCTCGACGTTTTCTCAATTACGTTTCTGCCAACAGCCGATTCCTCTTTTGACGAGGCTCAGGGTCGGACTGTGTGGGGACTGTTCAGAAACCCACTCTGCAGAGATGAGGAGGGGGGACAGCATTTATACTGGTCATGTTTTTCATGTTTAAGTGCACTACTTTACCCACAATCCCCCCTCACTCTTCTGAAAGGACTATTCCTCAATTTAAGTCGTTAGCTTGACTTTTTTACTCTCCAGAAACTGTTTAAAGTATCGTCTGTCGGCTTCAGTTTGCCTTAAACATGTAAATGGTAAAATGCACAGACGGCATATTAAATGTAGTTTGTCCGTGTATGAGTTGCCGTAGTTACTAATGTTTGCGCAGAAACACCTGAGCATGTGCAGATCGAACTTCCGCAAATTCGGTTCTGATTCAAATTTAAGAATCACGAGGAGCACAGACGGTATAAAGACGTGGACTAAGTGAGCGTGACGTCACCCACAGCGTTCGACAGCGACGAATGTGGAGCCGAGATCCATATTTGGAAATCCGAGTGTGCAAAAACCAAAGAGCCAATCAGGAGCGAGGTTGTTCCTTTCCCGCTGGTTTGGCAGGGGGCAGGCGCTTAGCAATGAGGCGCACTGCTGTCAGTCAAACCTGACGCTAACACTAGTGCAAAAGAAGGCACCTGATTAGTCTGTTATTACTGTTCATATCTCGGTTTAGCGACAAAATGGTGAAATAAAAACCCCAGGATCGTGTGGGGCGGGTTAATACGAACATTTAAGACCAAAATGACGAGTCTGACGGCAGCAGCGACACACAGAGGGGCGACGTTTTTTTCAATGTAAAGCGAAATGGAGTCAGAGCTGATGGAGCCACTTCGCGCCCACGATCACTTCCTGTTTGGAACACGGCAGCTTCCAGACTAACTATGTCCATCTGTGCGTACAGTCTATGGAAAGAACACATTTACGCACACTACATTACCCACAATCCCCCTCCTGTCAGTGTCTTTTGAAAGTGCACATTTGCTCACAGAGTTCACCGAGTCCTCGTGGAGGGAACAGGCTGCAGCTCTGCTCCTGTTTGACTGATAGACTGGAAATTGATTTTTACCTTTCTACATTTTAAAATTCTTTCTGCACATCTCGAATGTCATAATTTATGCGTTTTAGTATCTAGTGATTTTTTTACACAGGAATAATAATAAAAGAACTCATTTTATTGCAGCTAACCGCAGATTTCAATATCGTGTTTTTATGTGGGAAAAAAAAAACAATGAACCTTTCTGGTGAGATCGTAGAATCAAAACTCAGATTAACGTCTAACTTCAGTGAAAGAGCTTCAGACAGAGCAGTGCCTACAGTTAGCAACACACCCCCGGGGAATGTTGATGCCATCAGCTGCGTGCGTGATGGTGCCAGGCCTGTGCTGCGGAGGTGAGTGTGATCTTCTGAGGAGGATCCAGATGTTTCCGTGACGTGTTCTTCAGAGGAGCCACACCTCAGCAGATCCGTCCTACAGTGACATGTGCTTCTGTCTTATCTCCAGACTCTGCTTTTAGACCCAGCTGTAGGCCGCGCTAATCTACAGGGCGCCTCTAGTGAGACTCTGCAGCTGATGCCATCAACATTCCCCGGAGGTGTGATGCTAACTGTAGGCACTGCTCTGTCAGAAGCTGAGTTTTATTTTAACACAATCGGACCAGAAAGAGTTGGCTTAGTTGGAACTACAAGAGGTGAGATGATCTGTTCTGTTAAACGAGTCCCTCTCAAATAACATTCCAGTCACAAGCTAGCATTAACATTAGCATTAGCATTAGCCAACAGTTTTTCAGTGAGTCACTCTCACCTTTTTGTGTAAAATCAAACTCCTAAACAGGACCATGAGCTCGGACTGATCACAGGCTCCTGAAAACGTGCTCTTTAAATCATTTTTGTAATTTTTTTGTTGAGTTTTCAGGGTTTCTTAAAACTTTTTTGACAGTGTTTGCTAATGTGTGCATTGTGTCTCCATGGTAACTGCTGAACATTCCACCATAGACGTACGTGTAGAACACCCTCAGCGTGATGTCACTGCAAAGTTTGGGTTTGTTCATTTTATCCACTTTTTGTCCTCCTTTGGATAATTTCTTGCTTAGAACTACAGCTGAAAGGATGTAGTCCACTTTTCGGCCTGGTTTAGTTCTAGATTAGATCCTGGAATAGTCCTGTTAGACCTGGTTCAGTTCTGGTGTTACACTGAGCCTTTTCTATGGTGGTACTTGGTGTGAAAAGTTTGAGAGTGACTGCTCTGTCGTTCTGGACTCCTTAAAGGAGCGGAGGAACGAGCTTTAAAGGAACTGTTTGGAATCTGCGCTCGTACAGTTTTAAAAAGCTCCAGGCACAACTGAACCCGTGTGTCCAGAGCGTTAACCTGCAGATAGAGACACGTCCAGGTGTGTCTCAGTCTCAGTTTATGGACAGGCCTCATGTTCAGATCCTCCAGATTCACTCCCTGAGCTGCAGAGGCTGCACTAGCACTGATCATGATTGGAGCAGGTGCTGAGGTTTAGGCAGAGACCAATCAGATCAGAGAGAGACATTTTAGGTTTAAAACAACTGGATTTCAGCTTTGAAACTGGCAACACAAATGAGAGTCATGTGAGGCTCATTCTGTTTTCTGATTGGATAATTGTCTGGAACCAAAACACCAAATTATAACAAACAAAATTGTACACACAGCTCCTTTAAACCATGTTATAACAGTTTTCCCTCATCGTGATCTTAGGTGCATCCTGAGTGATTCGTACATGTTTGAATAATCCTGTATTATTCTGGATTTGAGGCTTGAGTTTGTGTTTGTCTTGAGTTTGCGACGAGCGGTGAACACACAGGACGTGCGCAGCCAGAGGGAGCCACGCCACTGCGGCTTTAGCTAACAACGACACAGATCAGGCAGGCCGCATTTAGCCTCGGTTAGCGCGGTGTAAACAGGACCCAGATCTACAGGAGGGGGAGGAGGGGGGAGGAGGGTGAGGGTCACCGCGGCCCGTGTCAGTGTCCGTCAACAGGACACGATCTGGACGTGTGTGAGGGGAATGAGATGTGGGACATATTGGGAACAACCCGGAGCCATTGTCTTGCAATGTCACGAAATGTGTCTGCTGTTGTGTAACTCTCCTTTGTGGACAGAGTCTGTGGAGGTCTGAATTTGGACCCCGGGCGACTTAAAGGTCCTGTATTAGACAAAACTGACTCTCGTGAGCTTTATGCCATGTTATCATGCTGTTAGCTCCTCCAAAACATACCTGGAGTTTTGTTTCATTCACACATGTTTGAGTAACACTTTTTTATTAATCTGTCTATGTTTTCAAAGTTCAAAATGCTCTGTTCCACGTTGTGATGTCATGAAATACCTTTAGTTCAGTAGAGATTGGCAATCACTCCAGATCTGTTTTTGATGATCAACACTATTGTTCAGGAGCTCAGCAAAATAAACATATCAGATTCTAAACAGCCCCAGCTCTCCCAGTTGCAGTGACCTGAATGCTCCTGAAGGCCCCTGAACACTCCTGAACGTTCCTGAATGCTCCTGAAGGCCCCTGAATGCTCCTGAATGCTCCTGAAGGCCCCTGAGCGCTCCTGAATGCTCCTGAACGCTCCTGAAGGCCCCTGAGCGCTCCTGAACACTCCTGAAGGCTCCTGAACTCCCTTGAACACTCCTAAATGCTCCTGAATGCTCCTGAAGGCCCCTGAGCGCTCCTGAACGCTCCTGAACTCCCCTGAACACTCCTGAATGCTCCTGAGCTCCCCTGCACACTCTTGAAGGCTCTAGGCCGGCTCCGGTTTGGTCTGTTTTTGTGGGTCATGTGCTTAGAACAGGAGAAGAGGCCTTTGTTGGATCTCTGTGTGTGAGACGCTGCAGAGGCTCAGGAGTCTTAAGGCTTAAACATCTGATTATGTTTTTATCCTCATTTTTTCAGGGTCACTTCAGTCTCTGTAGTGTTTGCATTTGGCCCAAAGTGATTCACAGACACAAAAACCATTGACCTGAGACTCCTCCTGAATCTTGTTTGGAGCCATAGAACATTTTATTTGGGAACATTGTGGACCACATTATCTCTCCCTCTCGTCTTTCTTTAGCTCTTTCTGGAAGGGCATCTGAGTCTCTCTTCTCTGCTCCGCTCCTCTGCTCCTCTCTTCTCTGCTCTTCTCTCTTCCGCTCCTCTGTTCCTCCTCTCCTCTGCTCTTCTCCTTTGCTCCTCTCCTCACCCTCCTCCTCTGTTATTTGACTTTATTTAAGATCTAAAAAGGAAAACCCCAGAGGCTGTGGTCAGTGGGGCAGATGTCAGAGAGTCTAAGTGATAGCAGAAGAGCCCACTGCTCCGTGTGGCTCTGAACCCTCGACCTGAACGGCCCGACCCGACAACACTGTGGGAAATCTGGGCTCTGCCCCAGGCCTGAACTTGAGTCGGTTTGGTCTCGGACCAAGAAACTAAACTCTCCTCAGTCTCTGCTGGTCCTTGGGCTGTACCAGGTGAAGCTGTAGGGGCCCAGTTAAATACGGCCCAGTTAAATACAGCCCATTTAAATACGACCCAGTTAAAAGCGGCCCACACTTTGTGAACCGCTGATCTGTTGGACAAAGAGAATCACAGTGGATAAAGTCTCTCCCTGTTGTTTGGCCACAGGCTCAATAAACATGAATAAGTTTATGTCATTGTGATTTTTAAACTGTTTTTATGTGACTTTTATTTCTGTGACCTTTATTTCTTCAGATCGTTAAAATGCCGTCAGTTGCTCCTTTTATCAGACATAAAGAGTCCCGTGGTTTAAATCCGCAGGTGGAGTTTTGATCTGAAAGTTGAAATGCCTGAGGTCAGAGCAGTTCTGCCCTTTCCTCCTCAGCTCCTCTGGGCGGCGCGGGCACAGAGGGGGCGCTGCGGCTAATGCCAAGGCTAAAACTAAGTCTAAAACTGAGGCTTAGGCTAACGCTAAGCTAATCCTGGTGCTGCTCCAGTCCCACACAGAGCCTCCTCTGTTGTCCCTCGATTACATCTGCAGAAGATTTGTGTTATTGCTTCTCTCACTGGGGCTTTGTTCTGTCAGAGGCAAGAAGCTAAAGGTCAAGTCTGGATTTACGAGGCTTGTACTGGTGTCTCCGGGGGGCGCCCGTCAGACCGCGCACCTGTCGGACCGGGCTACGGCTGACCAAAGTATCGAAAATCATACACTAATCGATACTAAAACTAGTATCGAAACTAGATCCTCATTTTTCACAGGTATCGAAACTAAAAGTCCCACTGACAGGAATGAGTCTTTCCTGAAAATCTTTGGACTGATCTGTCTCTGTGTCTGTCTCAAGTTTAAGACACACAGACGAGAATAAACCCATGGACCAGTGTGAACCTACTGGACACTGAGGGACACAGACATAAGACACATGGACCAATGGAAAACAAAGTACAAAAAGTACAACATTTAACTTGGAACATCACAGTATATTGTCTAAGAAAGAGTGAAAGAGTGTTTTTTATTATCATCCTGGTATCGGTATCGAGTATCGAGTCTGTTCCTTAGTATCGAAATGGAGTTTGAAGTTGTAGTATCGTGTCAGCACTAGTCTGGGCAGTGTCACGCAGCCTGGTGGTAAAGTTACCGTATTTTCTGGAGTATAAGTCGCACCAGCCAAAAAATGCATAACAATGAAGAAAAAACATATTTCACATATAAGTCTCATCAGTATAAGTCGCGCCCCGGACAAACTACGAAGAAAAGTGCGACTTATAGTCCGGAAAATACGGTAGTTAAATATCTCGCCTCGTAGCTGGAAAGTTTCAGTTTTGATTCCCAGTGCATTTGAGTCTTTCTGTGTAGAGTTTGCATGTTCTGCCTATGTCTGGACCTGTGTCTGTCATCGGTCCCATCAGTCCAATCACGGCGCAGCATTGTGGTGTGGGCGGAGCAAAAGGTGAAGTGCCAAATTAACCAAAACAAACATGGCGGCACTGAATCGTGCAGAGGGAAACTACTACTACTACTACTACTACAACAACAACAACAACAACAACAACTACTACTACTACTACAACTACTACAACTACTACAACTACTACAACTACTACAACTACTACAACTACTACAACTACTACAACTACTACAACTCTACTGCTACTACTACTGCTACTACTACGTCATGCCAGCATCAGTATCATAGTCTATATCTCTCCACACAAACGTGCTAAAGTCGACAGATCCTCGACTGCATTTCCTCATTTTACGTATCACTTAATTTCATGATAATTTTGTTCCCCATTTTAACATGAAACTATCACATAATTTAATTTAATTTTGTGAAACCATCGTGTGATTTTGAGACAGTGTCAGGTCAAAACTTGATCCTGCTGATGTTTTTTTAGTTGAGATTTGGCAGTTTTTCGCTGATATTGAATTGGCCTGTCCCTGACTCAACGCGCGGAGACGGCGGCACCGGGCGCTGTCACACACGTGTGCGTTCGCTTTCACACACGTGTGCGTTCGCTTTCACATTTTCACCGCACACGTTTAGTTACTGCGAGTTCTGTGGACGCGCCTCAACTTAAAGACGAATGACGCCATAGATTTATCCACAGATGTGACGTTGCTCAGTCTGTTGTTGTGTCGCTTCGACCAATCAGACTGAAGTATTCAGATGAACGTTTCCTGAACGAGACACGTCCCACCTGAAAACTGTACACACAACTGTACACACAAC
>JACM01041584.1:0-14824 GCA_000787095.1 Periophthalmodon schlosseri | reverse complement strand
TATTATTATTATTTTTTTTTTTTTTGCTAATTTTCAAATCAATAATATTAAATTAATAACGTCACAAGTATAAGATTAATAATTTTATTGCTTTTTATTGGTGGTGTGGAGATTTTATAATCCAGTAGATGGCGATAAAGTAACACCAAACCACAGACCAGGACAATAACAAACGTGAAGAAGCTGTTAGCATTATCTCGCGGCTAGTGATGAGACTTTCGGCTCTTTTAGGGGATCCGAATCTTTTTGGATCCGTTCGTTTCAAACAGCCGTTCAAAAGACTGACTCTTTTAATATTTATTTATATGACAGAAGCCAATGTGAGAACTAACTTTAATAACAAACTAATCACAGAGAGAAGCGATCAAGGCTCAGATGTGTTTAAAATGGTTCAAAGTGAGAGTGGGAGTGAGTTTGCCCTTTGGAATGGTGCAGAAGCTAAATAAAATAAAATAATAAAAATAAATGGTTATTACGATGCCAAATATGTTTTTTTGTGCTCATAGCCCCGACTCGTGTCGCCTGCTCTACTTCACGTTAAGGAATCGTTCAGAAGAGCCGACTCGTTCATAAACGTCACATCCTCGCTCGTTGTTAGCATTAGCCTCGTTAGCCTGTACCGCCGCTCCTCTCTTGTTTATCTCTGTTTCCTCGGTGTTATGTGAGTTCCTCCCCGCACTAGAACATGTCTCGTTTGGAAAGGCTCCGGGCTCTGGTGAACCAGCGCATTAACGCCGCTGCGGACGATATCGGCCGGATCCTGGAGGGAAAAGTGTCCGAGTACGAAGAGGAGGTGCGCTTCTTCAGAGAGGAGAACAACAGTCTGCAGCACAAGATCCTGCAGCTAGCGTCCAAATCAGGTCTGTCTATGGATCTACACACGGGTCCAAATCATGTTCAAGTCAGGTCTGTCCATGGATCTATACACGGGTCCAAATCATGTCCAAATCAGGTCTGTCCATGGATCTATACACGGGTCCAAATCAGGTTCAAGTCAGGTCTGTGGAGGAGAGATCAAATGTGCATCTGATATAATAAGAGGAGAACAACGGTCTGCAGCACAAGATCCTGCAGCTAGCGTCCAAATCAGGTCTGTCTATGGATCTACACACGGGTCCAAATCATGTTCAAGTCAGGTCTGTCCATGGATCTATACACGGGTTCAAATCAGGTCCAAGTTAGGTCCAAATCAGGTCCAGATCAGGTTCAGTCAGGTCTGTGTCTGTGCAGAGAGCTTTCAAGTCAGGTCTGTCCATGGAGCTATATGCGGGTCCAAATCAGGTCTCTCCATGGATCTATACGCGGGTCCAAGTCAGGTTCAAATCAGGTCTGTCCATGGATTTATACACAGGTCCAAGTCAGGTCCAAGTCAGGTCTGTGTCTGTGCAATAGGGCTCAAATGTGCATCTGAAATGATAAGGTTTTAAAATGCATGTTGTTTATAACATGTGACACAGTGCACACTCCACGGGCAATGGTGTGCAGCTTGCTTATGCTAACTGTAACTAGTTGTAGTAAGTACTTTTTATTTATTAGTGCACCTTTGAGAAATGGATTTTTAAAAATGGTCACTTCAAAGCTTGTCTAAATAAACTTGTATAAATGCTGTGTTTTATTTTAGTAGCAGTAGATTATTTAAATGATTGCACAGTCTGCACCTCCCCAGAGTTTAATTTTGTCCTTAAAACTTTCTAAAAGAGAGAGGATCATTTTGCATAATGTGTATAATTGTGCGCACTGCATTTATTTATTTATATATATGACTGTAAACTGCGACTAAACCTGGACTGGACCTGGACTAGAACAGGATCAAATCTTAGACTTCCGTATGTGTATTATAAATAGTGGGAGGAACTCATGTGCTATAGTTCTGGGTTAAAAGCATATTTAAAGTAATTTGTGTAATTGTTCTATACGTATAAGACATTTGTTACTGATCCAGAGTGGTTCAGTATACAAACACATAAGGACAAGAGAATAGGTCTTTAATACAAATCAAAGTCATTATAATAGTGAACTAAATGTGTAAAATAAGTCAAACTATATGTTTTGGAGTTGATAAATTTACTTTTTATTCTTTAAAACTAAACTAAAACAAAACAGGGAGAAAGATTTTAAGTTACCCCTGCTCTTAATTCAATCCCTGTTGTTTTTGCAGATGTCCAGATCGTGGTGATGGACGAAGACGAGGCTGAGCCCAGTGAGAACCAAGAACAGCCAACTGAGGAAGACTCTGAAGAAGCCTCTGCCTCCTCTGCTCCTGTCTGCGGAGAAGAAGAGGAGGACAAAACTGCTCCCAAACGAACCAGGAGAGGGCGCAAGAGTAACACCAAAGACTGCGAAACTCCAGGCACAAGTTCAGACACAGAAACAGAGGGAGCTCAAAGACCGAAATCAAAACGAACAGCGTCTCAGCCAGAAGTGTCCAAAGCGAAGAGGAGCCGGAACTAGACCCCAAAGACCTCACTCAGTCTTACTGGGACTAAACGTGTTGACGATCGATTGGCCGAATAAAAAGGGGGCGTGGCAAAAGCTCTCAAAACTATTCCGAATCTCTGTATCTGACCCAAACTGCACTCACAAGACTTCACCTGCAGGGGGAGTTCATGGAAGGACTGAACCCGGACTAGACTAGGACCAGAACAGGACTAAACCAAGTCTACACCAGGACTGAACAAAGTGAACATAACCTTACACTTAAAGGTGAAGTATGTAACTTTTCTGGTTCTGCTTGTATCCATGGTGATGATGTTGTTTTGCTTGGAATGTTCCACAGTATAGACTTAAACAAACTCTATTGATCCACAAGGGAAATTTCTGATGGTTTGATAGTTTTATCTGTCTCAATCCACTAGGTCAAGTTACAAGTGGGATCTATGGAGAGGCAAGCCCACTCACATTAAGAATCTCTGTCTTTCAAGGTATTATCTGCAGTCTAGTAACATCTCCATGGAAACGAGCTCCACTAGATAAGTTCCATATTGCACCTTTACAAATTTATATGTTGACTTTGAAAATACATTTAATCTTTTTCATCTGCATTTTACGTGAATAAACAAACTTGAAATGCTAATATTTTCTTTATAAAAACATACTGTTATTATTAAATAGAAAGAATGACATTACATTTATTTAAAATCAACATTTATCAGCCCTTAAGTTCGTGTTGAAACCGTGTACTCCATCTTATGTACAAGTGTTATCTTAGAGACAGAGGTTAAGCAAAAGAATTGAAAAAACGCAGAAATGCAAAAACTAACTGGCCATACGAGGATTTGAACTGTCAGCCTTTCCATTAGAGGGACACTGCTGTACCACTGAGTTACCGTTGGGTCAGTATATGAGTAGAAGGCTTGGCTAACAGTGTTTTGTAGTAAAAGTGGAATATTGATAAAATTGCAGTAATGAAAGGAGATCTTGGCAGTTCTGTCATTTTTAAGAATGAGTTTAGGTTTTAAGTCTTGGACAAATGTCGAAGGATTTTAAAAACTACAAACAAAATCCCTAAATCTCTCTCTGTGTGACCTGTGTGTGTGAAGATGCATTTATTCATTCTGTTTCTGTTTTTATGGATTTTTTTTTTTTTTGCAGCGTTTTGTGATCATTTCTGTTGTAAACGATGTCCCTGAGATTCAGACTTACTTTTCTTCAAATGAACTTTGCTCTGTTTGTTTAGACACTTTATTGTAAATGGGCATGTGTCTGTCTCTGCTTTTTCTTCTATTTGTTTAGATTCTATTTTGAAAAAAGATGGAAATATTTGAGTTAAAAAAAAATAAAATAAAATAATTAGCTTTTCTTTAAATGAAAAATCCAGTTTGAAATCATTCAGTTGTAGTTCATCTCGGCTCCATGTTTGAGCCAGTCTCATGTCAGTTTCATTGTAATAAAGTTTGTTTAACCTTATTTGAAGCCTCTGAAGGAAATATCCAAAGACATTTTAGATGAGTTTCATTCAGATTTGCATTAGAGGAACATTTGGGCTCATTTGAGAGACAAGGTCAATAACACCATCGCAAATGTGCTGGTGAAGTACACGGAATAAAAACCTTTTCCATGTTCCGTGTTTGTGATCTAGTCTATGATTAGCTCAACAGCTAATCATCGACTGTATATAAAAATGGACATAGCTAACCTGCTAGTCACCGCGTTCCAAATAGGGGCATTGGCTCCAATTCACTTTACATTGAAAATCTGTGGCTCCTCTCTCTGTAACTGCTGCTGTCAGGCTCGTCATTTTGGTCTTAAAATGTTCATATTAACCCGCTCTACATGATCCGCTTTTTTTATATTTCACTATTGTGTCCGTAAATCAAGATATGAACATGAATAACAGACAAATCAGCCTTCTTTCCCCGAGGTCGCTCCCGCTAGCATTAGCAACAGGTTTGATTGACAGCAGTGCTAAGCGCCCACTCCCTGCTAAACCAGTGGTGTGGGCAGGAAGGGCCGTTACCTTCAGCTTCGCTGCAGATTGGCTCTTTGGTTGCAATGATACTCGTGGTTGAATTCCTAATATTCAACTTGGCTCCAAATTGGCCCCTATAACTGCTCTAGCCTTGATGAGTTCCATTTAACTGGAGCCGAACGCTGTGGGTGACGTCACACTCACTTAGTCCACGTCTTTACACAGTCTATGGAGCTAATACTAGAACTATGAAAATCTGCGCACTTGTTTCTTGCATCTCTCCTTCAGACAGAATTTAAATGTGCACTCTCTGATTTTGTACTTAATTTTTTGTCTTTTTTGTCCAACTATTTTAATTAGAAGTATAAATGAGATGCAGTAGTGGAACATAATGAAGTAAAAGTAGTAAAATACTGTACTTAAGTAGAATTTTAGGTATCTGTACTTTACTTAAAAGTCCTATATTACACGAAAGTGACTTTTGTGAGCTTTAAGCCATGTTATAATGTTGTTACCTCCTCAAAAACATACCTGGAGTTGTTATCTACATATCCAAAGCTCAAAATGCTCTGTTTCACCTTTTGATGTCATGAAGTGGTAGTTTTCAAGTGAACAGCTCCTTTTACCTTTAGTTCAGTAGAGATTGGAAATTCCAGGGCTGAAATTATATAAATGATTCTAGTGAAGATGTGTGGAGTTTAAAAACACAGTGGAGCACTTCCTGTATTACCACACGACATCACAAGGTGGAACAGAGTTTTCTGTTTGAGAGAAAAGCTCAGCCTAAATGTACAGAGTTTGTGTGAATGAAACAAAACACAACTCCAGGTCTGTTTGTGATGAGGAAACAACATAACATAGATCAGAAAATAGTGGATACTTTTTACTTTTACTTCACTACATTTGAGAGCAGTATCTGTATTTTCTACTCCACTACATTTTTGAACTGGACTGAAAAGTAAAAGTATTTTTATTATTGTTTGAGACCTGCCGAAAAGGCTGAGGGTTTATTTTTAACACGTTCATAATTTGATCAAACAAAACTATACATATAAAAACAGATAGAAAAAAAAAATCATTCAGTTGTTTCTGTTGAACAAAATTCACAAATCTTTATCAAAATCACCACATTTGAAGCTTTATAAGACCTCAAAATCTGCAAGAAATACTTTTACTTTTTACTCTTACAGTTTTAAACAGACAACTGTTTTCAGATGATGTTGTTCTGTTGGCTTCATCGAGCCAGGACCTGCAGGAAGCACTGGGGCAGTTTAAGCTGAGTGTGAAGCGGCTGGGATGAGAATCAGCTCCTCCAAATCCAAGGTCATGGTTCTCGACTGGAAAAAGGTGCCTTGCCGTCTTTGGGTGGATGGTGAGTCGTTGCCTCAAGTGGAGGAGTTCAAGTATCTCGGGGTCTTGTTCACGAGTGAGGGAAGGATGGAGCGTAAGACTGACAGGTGGATCGGTGCAGCATCTGAAAAAAATTTATTTTTTTTGTGATACTTTTACTTTTACTTGAGTATTTTTTGCTCCAGTATCTGTACTTCTACTAAAGTAACAGAACTGAGTACTTCTTCCACCACTGCTGAGACGTCAGGTCCAGACACATAATCCTACATTTACTCTTCCGTATTCAAAACAGGCCACACTAATGAGAAATACTTGGAGCTCCCATCTGTATTTGGAGTTAGGTCTGGGTAATACAGCAAATGAATTCATCACATTTTATATAGTCTTATTAAAGGTGTACTGTGGAACCTTTTTGATCTCCAAGACAATGCTGTGGTTTTGTCTGGAATGTTCCACGCTATAACATTAAACTTATCTGCAACACTGTAAAAATCAAAGGTTTACTGTCAAAACCAGACTTGGAGAGACTTATCCATGCATTTGTCTCCAGTAGGTTAGACTAACGGCCTGCTCACTGGCCTCTACAAACGAGTAGTGAGACAGCTGCAGTACATCCAGAACACTGCTGCTCAGGTCCTGACTAGAACCAGGAAGTACCAGCACATGCGTCCTGTGCTCAGGTCTCTGCACTGGCTCCTGTGGCTCAGAGAATAGACTTTAAAGCAGCTCTGCTTGTTACAAGTCTCTCCATGGCCCAGCACCAAAGTACATCTCCCGCATGTTAGTGCCATATGAACCATCTCACACTCTGAGGACTTCAGGGACCGGCCTCCTGCTGGTGCCCAGAGTCAGGACTAAACCAGGGGAATCAGCGTTTCAGTTTTATGCAGCTAAAACCTGGAACAATCTTCCTGAAGATGTGAGACAGGCCTCTACTTTGACAACGTTTAAATCCAGGCTCAGAACAGTTCTGTTTAGCTGTGCATATGACTGAACGGGTTTTATTCTGCCTCTTCTCTTTTAAAATTAATTTTATCATGATTATTTATGTTTTGATTTTTTTCTATTGTGATTTTAATGTCTTTCTTATTCTACCAGTTGCGCTATACAAATAAACTTGCCTTATCTATCTCCATGGAGACAAGCGGGCGACGCCCTAAGGCCGAGTTACAAGTGAAGTTACACCAATAAGAATCAGAGTTTTTCCAGGTATTTTTTTAGCAACAGAAATAATCCCTGTGATTTAAGGTTCATTCTCACTTTTTTATGTTTCCTGATCAGAAATTTTTAAATTAATACATTTCAGTAATTGTTTTGACCAGACTGAAGTTGTCAAAAGTATCAAAAACTAGTATCGAAACTAGATCCTGTGCCCTGACAATTTGAAATGACTGAATCTTGATTAAAATTCAGTTAATGAATATAATTGTGAAGTAGCAGTACTTTTACTTGAGTACACGCATCAGGTTCTGCATTCTCACGTTATCTTTCACATTTACGCCAGACCAAGCCTTTTCCCGACCGTCGCCTCAAAAGTCTCAAATAAAAACTTAACAACTCTCTTATGTTTTATAGTTTCACTTCTGATTCGTCATAACAATAAAATATGTTCTATAGTGTGTCTATATAACATCCCACTCAAACAGACCAACCCAAACACGCGACAGGGAAAAGCAGATACAACAGGGACTTATTCACTCACACACGTTTAACACACAAACTCTGCATATTTAGGCTGAGTTCTTCTCTCAAACTGAAAACTCTCTGTTCCACCTTGTGATGTCGTTAATTGTAATAAACAAACTGAAAACTCTCTGTTCCACCTTGTGATGTCGTTAAGTGGTAATAAATTTTTAAACTCCACACACCTTCATTAGAATCATTTGGATCATTTCAGCCCTGGAATTGTCAATCTCTACTGAACTAAAGGTAAAAGGAGCTATTAACTTGAAAACTACCACTTCATGACATCACAAGGTGGAACAGAGCATTTTGAGCTTTGGAGATGTAGACAGACCAAAAATAAAGAGTTACTCAAACATGTGTGAATGAAACAAAACACAACTCCAGGTATGTTTTTGAGACAGTAGCAGCATTAGAACATGACTTAAAGCTCACAAGAGTCTGTTATGTGTAATATAGGACCTTTAAAGAAACTCTAGCAGCTATTTGTATTGGCCTAACTTAAAGGGGCGGTGACTTTTCTGGTGTATGGTCAGTCACCTGCTTCTTGGTAAATGGTCAGCGTTTTTCCCCCTTCTGAGACTCAAAGCTCTTTATTTCTTCCTGGTGATATTATTATATTACTGCCTGGAATGTTCTGCAGTATGGCATTAAACTCATTCATCAACACTAGGAAAAACTGTCCAGGCCAAGTTACAGGTCAGATCTATGGAGAGGAAACTCCTGTAATGGAGATAATTGAATAAATGTAATATAAACCAGTTCGATGTTATACTGTGGAACATTTCAGGCAAAGCAATAGCATCTCCATGGAGATGAGCAGATGCCCCGCCCTTCTTTAGGAAAGTTACAAAGTGCACCTTTAAATTAACAGTAGCTCAGCTGGTAGAGTCTTTATCCACTGATCCAAGGTTGGATTGAATCCCGCCCTCGATATAAACATCACTGGTAGAGTGGTCAGATCCACTGACCCACAGGTTGGTGGTGCGATTCCAGCTCCCACAGATGAATACTGTCATTGTGTCCTTGGGCAAGACACTTAACCCACCTCACCCGCAGTGTGTGTCCACTGGTGTATGAATGTGTGTGTGAATGGGTGAGTGGTTCCTTGATATAAAGCTCTTTGAGCCTTGAAGGTGGAAAAGCTCTATGTAAAAACGTGACCATGATGGACCATGACGGAAAAGTTACATATTGCACCTTTAACGTTAGTTAAAGTAAGTAAAAGAAAGTACAGTATCGAAGATATTTACTTTACGGTTGTCAAAAGTATTGAAAATCAGATACTAATCGATTCTAGTATCTAGTATCTAGTATCGAAACAAGATACTCATTTGAGCAGGTATTGACACTAAAAAAGTCCCATTGACAGGCAAGAAATGAACCTTTCCTGAAAAGATTTAGAATGATCCTGAGCTGTATAAGAACAAGTATAAGACCACATATACTGTTACTACTACTACTACTACTACTATACCTACTACTACTACTACTACTACTGCAAAAGATAGAAAATAGAAAAGAAAGTACTACCATTTAATGTGGAAAATCACATTCTATCGTCTAAAGAAAGAGCGTTTTTATTATGAACGTGGTATCGAGATCAGTATTGAGTATCGTGTCTATTCCTCAGTACATGTATCGCAAGCCCCGGGGTCTAAACATGGCCGTCCATTGCAGTTGAACTACCCCTCATGAGACTTTAAGCGACGAGAGCTTCTGAACCATGTTCTAAACCTGCAGCTTGTTCATGACAGTTGGGTTCATTCACATCGCTCACATGTTCATTCATGTCGTACCATGTGATCGCTCTAACCAATCAGAGCTTGACCTTAGCTAGAGCGGACGCAGCCGAAGGAGCTGAGGAAAAGTTTATGATCTGAAAATAGGTAAAAATCGCCACAAAATTCGACCTTTGTAAAAGCTGTAGATGCCCTGTCAGTCCCTGTCAGCCCCTGTCAGTCCCTGTCAGTCCCTGTCTGGATCGTTTTGTTGTAGTACCAATGAGTGGCCACTAGTCCAATTCGAGACAGCTCTAAGAACCCTACCCAGTCACAGTCTACCCTATCCAGTTATTTTTATAGACCCATGATGTATCGTGACAGCCGTTGTTTACCGAAAAGTTATGTAAATGTTTATTTTTATTTTTATCGCCTTATGGAGGAACTACAGGCTTGTGTGCAGTATCTGGTCCAGGTTTAGTTCCTACAGATGCTTAGTGAAGTGTAAAGATTTTATCATCAGGAAATAACAGAGTCTGAAAAGATATAAAGGCCACCTGTACTGTATAGAACTATGTATAGATTGGTACTAAACCAGGACTGAACCAGGACTAAACCAGGACTAAATCAGGACTAAACCAGGGCTAAACCCAGGAATAAACCAGGACTAAAACAGGACTAACCAAGGAGTAAACCAGGGCTTAACCAGGGCTAAACTAGGACTAAACCAGGACTAAGCCAGAACTAAACCAGGAATAAACCAAGACTAAACTAGGACTAAACCAGGACTAAGCCAGAACTAAACCAGGAATAAACCAAGACTAAACTAGGACTAAACCAGGACTAAACCAGCACTAAACCAGGACTAGGCCAGAACTAAACCAGGAATAAACCAAGACTAAACTAGGACTAAACCAGGACTAAACCAGCACTAAACCAGGACTAGGCCAGAACTAAACCAGGAATAAACCAAGACTAAACTAGGACTAAACCAGGACTAAACCAGCACTAAACCAGGACTAGGCCAGAACTAAACCAGGAATAAACCAAGACTAAACTAGGACTAAACCAGGACTAAACCAGGACTAAACCAGGACTAAACTGGGACTAAACCAAGACTAGACCAAGACTAAACCCAGGACTAAACCCAGGATTAGAACTGAAATGGGGAAAAAAAGCTTTTGGTTATTTTGCTTCCCAAAAATGGAATATACAGTATTTCAATCCACTTTAATTATCTGGAGATAAACATTTATAATCAGACCTGCTCCTGGTTTTAATGTTTTAAATGGACCTGTGCAGGTATGTGTTTGTTTTGTTGAACTGGTCATACTAAATCTTATAAGAAAACCCTGCAGAACTGAAGGGACTGGTCAGTGAATCAAAGGGAGTGGTCAGAGAACCGAAGGGACTGGTCAGAGAGTGGAGCAGGGCCTTATTACATATGACTTTATTACACACATTCGACTGGTGAATGCCGTAAACATAAAAGTGTTGTAAGTTTCTCATGATTCACATTAGGAAGTAGCTGAGTGGAAGTTCCCCATAACGACGTCAGGACATGAACAAACCCCCAAAGCCAGTGCCTCAGGTCTTATGTCACTGCTGCAAAATCTCTTTTCTTAGACCTGGTTCTGTTTGGTTTCCTCAAACTACAAAGTCACTCTGACTGATAAGTACAGCACTGAACCAGACACAGCGGGTTGGTGGGTCGGGTCAGATACAGCGGGTTGGTGGGTCGGGTCAGATACAGCGGGTTGGTGGGTGGGGTCAGATACAGCGGGTTGGTGGGTGGGGTCAGATACAGTGGGTTGGTGTGTTGGGTCAGATACAGCGGGTTGGTGGGTCGGGTCAGATACAGTGGGTTGGTGGTGGGGGCAAGATACAGCGGGTTGGTGGGTGGGGTCAGATACAGCGGGTTGGTGGGTGGGGTCAGATACAGCGGGTTGGTGGGTGGGGTCAGATACAGCGGGTTGGTGGGTGGGGTCAGATACAGCGGGTTGGTGGGTGGGGTCAGATACAGCGGGTTGGTGGGTGGGGTCAGATACAGTGGGTTGGTGAGTTGGGTCAGATACAGCGGGTTGGTGGGTCGGGTCAGATACAGTGGGTTGGTGGGTGGGGTCAGATACAGCGGGTTGGTGGGTGGGGTCAGATGCAGTGGGTTGGTGAGTTGGGTCAGATACAGCGGGTGCGGATGAGTCGGGTCAGATACAGCAGGTTGGTGGGTCAGGTCAGATACAGCGGGTTGATGGGTCAGAACCATCTTCCACTTTAACTTTGTGAGCACAATAAGCCTCTCCTGAAGTTTTGGAGCCAACTTATACTTATACTACTAACTTATACTGTTATGTCTTAGTAAAGTGGACTCTCAGTCCTGTGGTACAGCACAGAGCAGGAGAGGAGCTGGAGACAGCGCCTCTGAATGTGGCCTGTCTTTACAGCATATAGTGAGGAGTCAAAGGCTGTTAGAAACGTTTAGTGTCCACAAAGATGTTTGAAGCATGAACGATTAAGATGTGTGGACTCAATAATTGGTGAAGTTTCTCTCTGTATTTCAGTTGGATTAAAAGCAGCATAAAACGTGAGGTCAAATGTCCTTATGAAACATGAGCCTAGGTCCTCACAGATGTTTGAGGCTTTAGTTTTGTCAAGACTCTGGAGGATTTGTTCACAGCCCGGTGCAACTCATAGACAGGGGGCGCTCAGTGCTCTGAGTGTCCTGGAGAGCAAGGGGTGGAGCACAGGGACACAGCAGAGGGCTGGGGTCCACTACCGCTTGGACACACATCATCAGCAGTTTGTAAAACACGTGTTAAATTTAATAAGAGTATTCTATACAAATGAAAGGGGGCTGGTGCCCCAGTACAGCTGCAGGTCTAGTGACGGCCCTGGACTAAACCAGGACTAAACCAGGACTAAACCAGGACTAAACCAGGATTGAACTAGGACTAAACCAGGACTAAACCAGGACTAAACCAGGACTAAACTAAGACTAAACCAGGACTAAGCAAAAACAAACTAGGACTAAACCAGGACTAAATTAGGACTAAACCAGGCCTAAACCAGCACTAAGCCAGGACTAAACCAGGACTAAATTATAACTAAACCAGAACTGAACCAGGACTCTACTGGCCTAAGCAGGGGTCTATACAAAAAATAATGACACAGCAATCTTTCTGCAAACCACCATTTTGTACGCGGACGCCATCTTGAAAACCTTGAGAATCTGCTAAAACAAATAGAATAAATGTGAGTTTATGACCTGTGTCCGCCCTGTTCTGGTCCAGTTTATAATCCATCTGCAAACCCATAAAACCAATGATGAGCACTTGTGTGTACTTTCACAGTGAGAGGTAAAAGTACTTTTAAAAGAGTTCTAAAGTCAACATTTAGTACTCAAACAAGGTCTAAACACAGGTCTAAACCAGGACTAAACTAGGACTAAACCAGGACTAAACCAGGTCTAAACCAGGACTAAACCAGGACAAAACCAGGACTAAACCATGATTAAACCAGGACTAAACCAGGACTAAAACAGGAGTAAAGCAGGGCTAAACAGAGCTAAACCAGGAGTAAACCAAGACCAAACCAGGACTAAACCAGGACCAAACCGGGACTAAGCCAGGACTAAACCAGGACTATGACATTTAGATTTCACCTTACCGTGAGGTGACTGGAAGGATATACGTATTTGCGGTGGTTGCCAGGTTGATAAGAACAGTTTTATCACAATTTAAACATTGCTTTTGTCAGGCCTTGGTTTATCAAGAGCTGAAGGGGAGACGCCATGAGCAGAGGAACACACTGCATATAAACTATATTTACATTTTAATACAGGTGTGGACTGGTTGGTCCTGGTGTAGTCCTGGTTTAGTCATTGTTTGGTCCTGGATTCAGTCCTGGTTTAGTCCTGGGTTGGTCCTGGTTTAGTCCTGCTTTGGTCCTGGTTTAGTCCTAATTTGATCCTGGGTTTAGTACTAGTTTAGTTCTAGTTTAGTCCTGGTTTAGTCCTGGTTGAGTCCTAGTTCAGTCCTGGTTTAGTCCTGGGTTGGTCCTGGTTTAGTCCTGCTTTGGTCCTGGTTTAGTCCTAATTTGATCCTGGGTTTAGTACTAGTTTAGTTCTAGTTTAGTCCTGGTTTAGTCCTGGTTGAGTCCTAGTTCAGTCCTGGTTTAGTCCTGGGTTGGTCCTGGTTTAGTCCTGCTTTGGTCCTGGTTTAGTCCTAATTTGATCCTGGGTTTAGTACTAGTTTAGTTCTAGTTTAGTCCTGGTTTAGTCCTGGTTGAGTCCTAGTTCAGTCCTGGTTTAGTCCTGGGTTGGTCCTGGTTTAGTCCTGCTTTGGTCCTGGTTTAGTCCTAATTTGATCCTGGGTTTAGTACTAGTTTAGTTCTAGTTTAGTCCTGGTTTAGTCCTGGTTGAGTCCTAGTTCAGTCCTGGTTTAGTCCTGGGTTGGTCCTGGTTTAGTTCTGCTTTGGTCCTGGTTTAGTCCTAATTTGGTCCTGGGTTTAGTACTGGTTTAGTTCTAGTTTAGTCCTGGTTTAGTCCTGGTTTAGTCCTAGTTTAGCCCTGGTTTAGTCCTGGTTTAGTCCTGGTTCACTCCTGGTTTAGTCCTGGTTCAGTTCTGGTTTAGTCCTGATAGACGTTACTTTAAGCCCCACTGCGTAACCTTTTTACCTAAACCTTTTGTTTTTAAAATTATTTTATTGCACTGAAAAACTCCACAAAGCTCCTGTTGCTTGTTTCCATGGAAGTGTTGTTTCTTTGGCTGTAATGTTCCACAGAATGACATAAAACGTATCTGTCTCCATGGAGAACATTCTGAAGTGTGGTTTTAACTTCCTATTTCCATTTCCATCATGATGATTCTGTCCCTGCACAAAGTTACACAATGTGATTTTAAGGATTTGTTTCAACCTGGTTTAGTCCTGGTTTGGTCCTGGTTTAGTCCTGGTTTAGTCCTGGTTTAGTCCTGGTTTGGTCTTTGGTATAGTCCTGGTTTGGTCCAGGTTTAGTCCGGGTTTAGTCCTGGTTTAGTCCTGATTTAATCCTGGTTTGGTCCTGGTTTAGTCCTGGTTTAGCCCTGGTTTAGTCTTGATTTGGTCTTAGTCCTGGTTTAGTCTTGTTTTTTTTCAAAGAACACACACAAAAATGAGTCAAACTAAACCACGTCTGAAGGAGCCTGAAACACAAAAGTTCAAATCGTTTCATATTCTCCACATGAAGCTTTTGTCTCTTCCTGTAATCTGTGTAATCTCAGAAGCCGCTCTCACACCGAGAAGCCGAGATCATCATTTCTCGAGCCATTTACAAAACCGGGAATACACAGGACTTGGTGTCAACTCAATGTAACTCAAACCTCCGCCAAAGAATCCCAGAGTTCCCCTGACAAAAGAACACACTTTAGAAGCCCCTGGCCCTGCTCTCTCACCCTCAGAACACAACCCGGGACTAGCATGAGCGCTAACTGCACGTCCCATATTTGTGTTTCCTGTTAGTGTTAAGCCCTCCTCTTTAGTAACTGTTATCTGAGGCTATAAAAGTAAAGGGGAACATAGGAGCCGGTTTCATGATTGAGAAGAATCGTACTGACAGAAGTGATGGACCGATTCACCATGACGACCGGGCTGGTTTTTGTGGCTTTGGGGGTTTTGGTCAGTAGTTCTG
>KN486193.1:116681-129496 GCA_000787095.1 Periophthalmodon schlosseri | reverse complement strand
TGGTGGTGGCAGCATCATGCTGTGGGGATGTTTGTTTTCAGCTGCAGGGACAGGACAACTGGTTGCAATTGAAGGAAAGATGAATGTGGCCAAGTACAGGGATATCCTGGACAAAAACCTTCTCCAGAGTGCTCAGGACTGGGCCGAAGGTTCACCTTCCAACAAGACAATGACCCTAAGCACACAGCTAAAATAACGAAGGAGTGGCTTCAGGACAACTCCGTGACTGTTCTTGAATGGCCCAGCCAGAGCCCTGACTTAAACCCAATTAAGCATCTCTGGATAGACCTGAAAATGGCTGTCCACCAGCGTTCACCATCCAACCTGACAGAACTGGAGAGGATCTTCAACGAGGAATGGCAGAGGATCCCCAAATCCAGGTGTGAAAAACTTGTTGTATCATTCCCAAAAAGACTCATGGCTGTATTAGCTCAAAAGGTGCTTCTACTAAATACTGATCAAAGGGTCTGAATACTTATGGCCGTGTGATATTTTAAATGATTTTAGCAAATGGCTGCAATATAACAAAGAGTGAAAAATTTAAGAGGGTCTGAATACTTTCTGTACCCACTGTACATGCCCAGCTTCACATAAAAAATATATCCATTGAATGTGCAGTATCCAGAGGCAAGTCTTCAACCAGTGCAGGACTTTGGCTTGCCCACAGGAGACAGCAGCACAAAAAAAAGAAAAAAAGACAAGAAAACCTCACCCTGTATCTTTTAATGACCTCAAAAAAGGATGTTATTTCAGTCAGTCAAGCTTTTATTTGGAATTTACAAGACATACCTAAATGAACTGCAATATTTATAAGAAGAACTGAGGAGCAGGGTTTCTACTTGTTAGATGTTGTATATTGATCTATGGAGCAGTGACCGTGGTTAAGTGAAAGTGATCAGCTTTGTGTTCACTATAGCAACAGGTTTCCCTGCTTTAATTAGGGGAGAGAATGCTTACACCTAATTAAAGCTGTTAGCTTACTTCAATCGCAGGTTAACTGTTTCCCCAAACATCGAGAGCAGAGTTACATTCTTATTTGTATAGGCTGCTACTAAACAGCAATTTTTATAAATAAAACCATACTGACCTAATTATGTTATTTATTTAAAAGGTCAACTTTATTTATATGGTGGTGTTAACATGCTTTTCCAAATATAATCACTTAAACTACTACTTTGTTAGAGTACATACAGAATACATACACTCTGTGACAGAAATTCATACAGGTCAGGTGGGTGAAGTGCCTTGCCCAAGGATACAACAACAATATGAAGTTTGATACAACACTATACGCCTTTAGAATAATTCTAAAAATAGACTCTTGTGATTACAGTGCACTTCTTCCCTTGAGTGTGAGGGCTGTCCCTGCTTGAACACAGTCAGCTGCAGTAAAGCGCACTAAAACCACATGGTGCAGTGTGAAATACCCAGAGGCCTCTCACAATGTAAGGACTGAATAGTGATTCCCATGAGCACCGCAGAGCAATGAAACTTTCATGGCAGCTCCAGTGTGATCTGAGGGGCTGCGTGCCCTGGCTATGGGCACCTGCCCTGCTGCAATGCATTATTTAAAATCACTCATTCAATCCAGGCTTCAGGGGACAACTTTTGTACTGTGTCAGAGGCTGTGAGAGGGTTACCAATGTGCAGGTAAACAGCACGTGGGGTTGTAGGAATAGGTTATAGGTTATAGGTCATATGTCACAGCTACCACCTCTATACACACTGCAAAATCCGGATGCATTCCTTCACAGCCGCGCACTAGTTACACATGTCACTCAGGAATAAAATATGAGAAGCTTCCAAGACTGACCGCAACCACAGGCAGGCCACACCACGTCTCCAGTTTCTACTCTCTCTGAAGAAAACAACACAGCAGCACCGCTACACAGATTAAATCATTATCTACATGAGCTTTGAGCTAAATGAATCTACCAACTATCTTTGCTGCGTGTCCACTTATCAGGAACATGTCTTCCTATTTCTCAGAAAACACACCTGACATTTGGCCCCAGGCAGCCCCCGTACTGCCCTGCTCCCTGCACTCGCCTCCAGAGACAAGGCCATCATCAGCGAGTTTAGCCAGCTAAAGCACAGACAGTTAGCAAATTAACTTTCATGTCTTTGTTTCAATAATTCAGCAGAGAGCCGGGGCAGGGCGAGAGGGAGGATGTACTATCAAACCTAAGGATGACAGTTCAAGGGGCTCTTTCATATATGGATCCATGTCTGACAGAAAAGAATAAAAAAGGCATTAATAATAAAACTAGTGCAGCATTCAACAGAATGGGAAATAATGTGATAAACAAAATGTTATGATTATTCAATGTTACAGGAAATGTGCGCATCACCTGTGACACAGTGGAGCTGGTTCTTATTCTTTTGTTATTGCAGTTTGTTTGGCGTAACAAATCCCAATGAGTGAGTGAAAGTGTGAGCAGCGTTGGGCACAGGTTAATGCACACATGACTAGGACACGCACCCAAGCTTCACCTTTCAACAAACTCCCAACATACAGCTCCAGTCTCCTAGCGTCTTGGTCTATCAAACATACTACATGTGAAGCCATATTCATTGTCAGCCTCTGATGAATACAATCATCTTATGTAACCAACTTTTAAGAGACTGGTGCCAGAACCATATTATCTCCAGAACACTTGCAGTACCTTGTACCTGTTTGCTGTTCACACAGATGTTTTCAAGGCACGGATGACGTATGATTACGCTCAGTGTTGCCAAACTTATTAACAACTTTAAGTATGTAGTCTCAATATTTATACTGTCTTTATTTAGTGAAGAAATGAACAAATTTGCACAGATGCACTGAGAGCCGCTGTGGAAAGCAGCATTAATTGACTGTTGACATGTGTGAATGAAGCACAGTGCGTCTGAGGGTGCCGAGCCTAAATCAAGGGCTTCTTTACTTTTGGAGCAGTGTTTCTGTCTCTGTTAGTGGCAGCTCTTTATACTCCTTCAAAAGGCTAAAATGCAGATGGCAGAGCCATCTGTGTAGAATCAAAACCATGCATTCAGACTTAAGATCCCAATAAACTGCATGTAAATACGTGGGAGGAGCCAGAGGAGGAGTGGAACATGTAAAGAAATCCATGTTCAAAACAAACTGATTAACTTTACACTTGAAGTTCTCTTAAAAACAAATAGCAGCACTTAACTGTACAAAAATAAACAAACAGAGTGTAGGAGAGTTTGTAAACTCAGGCTCTGATTTTAAAATGAGACGTTTGATCCAGTTCTGAGATATTGTTCAGAATGGCACCTTTAATTAAGACTCTAGATCCATCAGTGCGGCTTCACAGAGGTTCCTGTTACTAAATAATGAGGTGACATTAATACAGCGCTGCTGTATTACCACTGTTCAAATTCAATTAAAGAAATGTGGAAAAAGGTGTGGGGAGTAATTAATTTGTGCAGTCACAAGGACAGCGGCTTTTCATTATTAATATTATAAGAGTGGGCTTTCTTCATTTATAACCTGCCTGGTCACAACATTTTCCCAAGGATCCACACAAAGCTCTCCTGACCCAGTCTATTGTTAAAGAATGGGCCCACACACCTCCATACACCTCAACAAGGCCATTACGAGTACACTCACATGGACACACCAGCTATTGAATTTCCTAGCGATTACACAAAATATTGGTCAGTAAATAAAAGTACTACACATCATATCTCTGAACTGTTTGACTTCCAAAACATATGTTTAATATTGCTGTTTTCTGGGACGCAAACATGCAACAGGACAACTTTGCTACTGATGGACTTAAGGTGTGTTAATTAGGACTATACCTATAATTTATTTGATACTTTAAAATACCACTACTTGATCTATACTTTTTCTCTGTAGCATTAATCATTATAAAAGCAGAAAACAAAATAAGCAACTTCCTGTTTGAGCAAAGCTAGTAGTTTTATCATTTATTTGTGCTGGCAATGCCTAGTAAAATTCCTCTGAGCTGTCAGGCGTCCAAACTTGCTATAAAAAGAATATTTTTGGTACCACTTTTTTTTACAATAACAAAATGACAGCCGTTTTGCATTTGGACAATCCCATTTCTTGAAGCTGAGCATGCCGTTAATTTTGTGTTCTGTGTTCAGATCCACCACAGTATGTCTGGGCAGATGGATGTCGCTCCAGATGACACAACATGCTGCCGATGAAGAACATGCTACTGTTAAAACATGTAGATGAACGCTTTACAGAAAAAATATGTCTCCCAAAATGTAATTCTACTGTGTGACTAACAACATTGGCTTTCAACTGCATTTAGTCATACACTGTAAAAAATGTTGTCGAACCAGAATAAAAAAGAAGTTTCCACCTCACACAATTTGTATCAACAAAATGTTATCCGCCAATATTAGAAAGCAGCATTAATGTAGGAAAAAAGAGAAATTACTGATATTCACTCAACTCAAAGCCCTCTAAGGGGTTTAGGGCTTTAGGGGTAAATTATTTTTTACTGAGGCACGAACTTTCAATTCGTTCCTTAACAGTAGTGGTCAGTAACTCAACAAAAGAAATCCTCCAAACACCTGAACGACTGGCTCCAGACCAAAAGGTATGGAAACAAAATGGTTGTACCAAAAAGAATATTAATACATAAAAACTTTCCATAATAGATTACTGCTCTTACTTTATCAACCCTTCCTTAAATCTTTTGCAGCAGAACCACACTATGTTTAGCAAATATCTAAATTTTAAGTCAAATTTCACCTGCAGTGCAAATATCAGTTAACAGAATCTTGACTTAAATGTTAATAGCCTACTACACACTAAATGGCCGTCGGTCCAACAGCTGTTATGTCACGCAGGCACAAGCCCCCTACTCGACAGATCTGAATATGTAAAGCTCTATTTGAATATGCATTTATGAATATTAGCTAACTCGCTGTAACAAGAGGGCAGCTGTTGTTGAGCAGTGCATTTACAAGGAAACATGTGTTGGCCCTGCAGCACGGGTTAACACTGGTCAGACAGGTGAAGGCGAGAGGCCAAGTGCTGTCCATTATGTCTGGACAATACCTGTAGGCCAGTGACCAAAACACCAAATAACACAGGACTGCAAGAAGAAAGATTTGATTTACAATAAAGAAACCAGAGGATTTGTGAGCGGCATTCATCACGGCTCCAGCTCTCCAAAGACTTGTATTTCCTATTAGTTAAATTATTAATCCGCCTCCTACACTCTTCATATGAAAGACACGCTTCTGCCTCTGCACTGATTTCACTCCCAGAACAATAATAAGAAACATCACAGCAACATATTTTCCAATGTGTTATACAAGTGTTGTGTTGTAAATGTAAAGCAAGAAGATGGAGATCGCCCAGGTGTATTCTAATGGCCCATATGCAATATTAACGCATCCTAGGGTGGGTTCAAAGGTCACGTAGTCTGCTGTTTATCAAACCACTCGGGAGTTGATTAATGTAACATCAAAACAAATACACAAAACGGTACAATTTTCCAATTAAATGATGTGAATTTGCTATAAATAGAATTGCCGTAGAGAACAAGGGAATAAGATGAAGTCAGATTTATCAATTACAGGCATCCCAACAAGAATATCAGAGAGACTGTTAAGAATTTATAATAGGCTACTATACAGTAACACACTCTTGCAGGACATGGCAGCTTTAGACAACAAGTGCATCACAGCAGGGATCCAAACTGAGTCAAACCTCTTAAACTAAAACTGCTGATCTAACTATGGTCCAAAAAACAGCTCAAAAATAATAACTACAGAAGCATTGTCACCTTTAGCCAAATGAATTAAACTTCATTGCTTTTTTTAACTTTACTTTAGCATTACCAAAATGAATGTGCTTAATGTAGCAGCATTTCAACTAATACAGACAAAAGTATAATGTAACAGCGTGGCGTTAAAACACACAGTGTGTTTTTGTTATAGCACACAATGGAGACCGAGAATTAATCCCACATTCAGTCTGAATGGACCGCTCTCTGAGTAAAAGTCCGGCACAGGTCAGGACCAGCTCCGCGTAGTGCGCTCCGCGGATGCTGAAAAGTTGAAAAATTGGGCCAAACTTTTGATGTTCAGGTGAAGCATGGACGTGTATTTAGTAACTGGTTAAAAGAATAATAATTATAGCATCCCGGGGCACTAAACCTCGTGCGTAATCAGGCGATTTCTGAAAAAACATGCTTTACACGAAAAAAGAGGGAAAACATGTTTCTGTTACGGCACTTTTAAAAGATGCACAATTGCTTCCAACGACAATACAGCTTTCTTGTTGAGCGTGCAGAGTTTGAGAAGTTGCTTCACACAAACATGTGATTTCGGTACGAACGCGGAGCTAAATTTACTACAAAGTTTTGGTAACGCAGCTCCAAAGGTGATCGGAGGGGAGGGTGAAGGCACACGCAGCAGCGCACTTGAGTTTTGAAAATAAAACGAGTTTAGTTTTCCAAAGTTGCACTTAGCCCTTGTCGCGCCCCCTCGCCCCTCGTTGAACAAGCAGGTATAAAGTGTAGGAATAAAACACATGCTAGCAGCACGCGTTGCACTTACTTTTCTCTCGCTTGGCTATCGGAAGGGACGACAGCTCCTTTACCTTTGGCGTACATGCTGGATTCTGTTTTAAGACTTTTGCCCCACTCAACACCTGTCAAAGAAAGCAGCCAGGAAAACGCTCCATCTCCATAGCTACCCCTTTAGTGTTTTTCCTCCCTCCCCCCGTCTTCTCCCTCCTCCCTCTGCCTCCCTCCGCCTCCCCTCCCGCGCGCCAACCTCCTCCTTCTCTCGCCTCTCCCTCCCTCTCGCGCTTCTCTCTCTCTCTCTCTCTCTCTCTTTTTTTACATCTCCAACATTGGCCACAAATCAGGCACAGTTTCTATTGGGGGGACTTGAAACCGTCCTCTGTTGGATTTTTTTTTTTTTTTTCCCCTCCTCAGCCGCTGTTCCGCAGGCCTAGTTGTCCTCCCTCCTCTGTTCGGAAGGTGGGGGTTTCTTAAAGGGGAACGCACATTTCTTGTTTACTGACCTCAGAAACATGAGCAGAGTTGGGCCTGCCAGAGACCAGGCCCTGCACCATGGGCAGCTCATTTCAGGGCTCTAGTTATTGGCTATAGGCTACACTATGTGTTTTGTGTTTCGCTGTTCTTTATACGGCAACAGTAGGCCTATTTCACAACGCAAATTCACAGAAACAAACTATCTTTTCCATATCACATTTTTCAACCATCTCAATTTGAGTTTGGATAGTAAGGAAAGATACACAGACCCCAAATGGCCGTTGAAGATCTGTACTTCAGGATTTTAAATGTAAGGTGTATCATATTTTCCCTTGTGATAGGCGCAGCGGAGCAGTCACAGTGACTTCGCAACTTGTACGCCAAATGCCCTTTCTTCAAACTGCCATATTGAAGTCAATGGTTTTGGCAATGGTCAGCAAGTGTTTTGCTCAAGGACACAACAAGGTTCTTTGGTATTGAATTATCCTCCATTTACCATGATAATAATAGATACACTTGGTTAGTTGCCCCAAAATTAAATGTGTTCTCATTTAATTAGTCAAAAATACACTTACCGGTACTTGTATTTTATTTATTTTTTTCCAATACTACACTTCAATTTGTCTGATAGGTAAAGTACACTTTATTGTCCACATATGGGTTTGATCTACCCTTCAATGCCGCTGGGGCAACCTGTCAGGAGCAGTGCGTGCCTGGAGCAGTGGGGGGACCCATCTCCAGGTCTTGAGTCTTGGTCAGGACTACCTTAGCTGGATTTTACTTATTGTCCATGTTTTGGGTACAAATAAAGTATGATGTATCTTCTTACAGCTTTTGACCCAGTATTTTCTCTAAAATTACAAGATCAAATTTGATGTATTGGTATTTCAATGTCCGATGGGAATTTAGTTTTTAGTTTTTTCATCTCCTAAAAAAACACAAAAACTAGCCTTCATGCTGTATGTCTCATTTATGCCCCCCAAAGTCAGAGATCAGTATTTTTACCAGCTCGGACCAGCAGCTACTGCCTTGGTTTTATGAGGGATCAGCGTGGGATGCCTTTTTCCTCGACTGTGATGACCTGCCGTCTGCCCGCATCAATCCCCTTTCAGCAAACCTAATGGAGTGCAACAGTGGTAAGACTTATGTGACACATTGTTTTGTACTCAGTTGGACCACTCTCACCCGTTGGACCTCTTCATCAGCCTACCCATACTACACTTCCTGCCTTTTAGCCTGCTGTGGGTCATCCGCACAGGTCACCCAATACACCAAAACACTGTTTCACCAAATGTTGACACGTGCAGGCACTCATTAATCACCCACAAACTGAATAACGCTTTTATCTAATTGTCATATTGATTTGTGGTTTATTCTCGTGGGTGTGCGTCATGTAAATGCAGGGTCATTGTTTTATTTTGAATCTATTAATAGCGTAACAGCTCTGAGATTTATCTGACTGGCAACAGCCTCTCCAAGCAGCAAACGACATGAAATCTTTTGTTATTCTGTTATGAAATATGAAAAATGTATGTGCTTTTGAGAGTTAATTAACGCTGTCTGCAGTTAGCCAAAGAGAGGCTTAAGTAGTCTATTTCTAAAATGAGTTAAGTTTGTCTTGAATGCTTCACACAGCTAGTCTGACGAGATCTTTAGCTTATTCCTTGTTAGCAAAAAGGGGGATTGAGTATTATTATTCATTACATCTTCGACACTGCAGTGACCTGAGGGCAGCCTACTTTTGCTGGCACTCTCACACCTCTGACTCCAATTACAAAGCAGCTGTAGGGAGGTGCCACTGCGCTTGTTCCCCATCACCCAATGTGACCAGCCCGGGCTAATAGCTTCACGATTAGCTACTTTTAGATTAGCATCACTTCAGAGGTCATCACAGTCTATCATCTGCATCCCTCTGACTTATAGACTGTATAAAGAAGTGGACTAAGTGAGTGTGACGTCACCCATAGCCTTCGGCTATAGTCAAATGAAGCTCATCAAGGCTAGCAGTTACAGGGTGGAATTTGGAGCCGAAAGAGCCAATCTGGAGCGAGGCTGTTGAAGGTAACGCCCCTTCCTGCCCACAACCCTGGTTTAGCAGGGACCGGGCGCTTAGCAACGCTGTCAGTCAAAGCTGTTGCTAATGCTATCGGGAGTGACCTTGGGGAAAGAAGTCCGATTTGTCTGCTATTAATGTTCATATCTTGATTTGTGGTCAAAATAGCAAAATAAACTAGGATTATGCAGAGCAGATTAATACAAACATTTTAAGACCAAAATGACGAGTCTGACAGCAGCAGTTACAGAGAGAGTGGTGACAGTTTTTCAATAGAGCCAGAGTCCATGGAGCCAGAAGTGCATTCATGCTCACTTCCTATTTGGAATGCAGCAACTAGCGGGTAAACTATGGCCATTTATATATACCATCTATGCTCTGACCCTATCCTCCATCTTAATCTCTCACATAGCTTAGTAAATATCCATACATCTTCCACTATATGCTAACATTTCTTTGCAATAGGTCCAAACTCTATGGCTTCTATGACAAAATATCTAACATGAATTGTCGCTTTGATGTGCACAATTCTAATTTCTTCACCCTCAAAGAGAACATGACCATCTCCAGTTCTGCTACTTGATTCAGGTCCACTGTTTCTAAACCAGCTGGACATTGGTACCTCATTGTGTCTCGTGTGTGTCTTCTCTTGGCCTTTCGCCCTTTGGAAAGAATATGAGCAATTTTCTAAATAACCACTACTTACATTTTATATTTCAAATAAATCAAAAGGCAAATCACAAATTTAAACAGTTGTATTGAAGAGCCAGGGTTTGAACTATTCATTCTGGATGAAAAGCGACCCATAGAACTCTCAGTCATCCTAGCAGTTATGGTAAAAAGTGTTCTTCTGTGTATAATGTCAAAGGTGGAAAGTAATATTGGTGATTAACTGACAAAATGACAATGTTGTGCAAGATTTAAAGGCGCACTATGTAACTGTTCAGGATTTGCCACCTGCTTGTCCTTAACTATGTTGTTAAACTTTTAGCATTTATTTAACTGCAGCTGTTTATTTAGCTGAATTATACCTTGTAACTTGGACTGGTAGTATCACTTATTTGTCTCTATGGAAATAGACAAGTTTTTAAATTCTTACTCTTATTTATTTTCATGCATCATATAGATGTGCCTTTGATGCAGATACATACATGAATAGTTACTTCCTCCAATTGTAAAACAATAATTAAAATAAACAGTCAAACAAAGTCTGGTCTTACAGTTGTGATAAATTCAGTCCACCCTTCCCCTTTGTTCTTAAATTTGTCTTGTTGCAACCTGATATTAAAAGTGATTTTCTCCATCTTTAAAAATATCATAAACAATATCACACCATTTATCCACTGTTGGTATTTGTGGGTTAAGCTTTTTCCTAGTTATAGCTTTCCTAGCAGCTGTGCTCAAAATCTGGAACAGATATTTAATTTTATATGTCACATTTTCATCCATCAAGAGACCCAGATACATTGTTTCTATTCAAACGGTATGCCCATACAGAACACAATTTTTAGTGATTGGGGAATCATTTATAATATTACTTTTGTTTGTCGCAATCTTCTATATAGTCTTGAAATTGTTTTTTTGTTGTTATTTATAATATAAGCACCCACAAACACCTTTATCAGATTATTTTGATACTTTTCTTTGGTAATCTTCAATAATTTTTCAATAAAGTCTCTGGAGGAATCTAAAAACAGTCACTGTTATTCAAAGCATGCCCTGTTTACAGCATCTTTTAAATTGTTTTGTTCCATCCATCCATTTTCTTTCACTTTATTCTGGGCCGGGTTGCGGACATAGCAGTCTGAGCAGAGAGGCCCAAACTTCCCTTTCCACACACACTTCCTCCAGCTCTTCCGGGGATATCCCGAGGCGCTCCCAGGCTAGCCAAGAGACATATTCCCTCCAGCGTGTCCTGGGTCTTCCCCGGGACCTCCTCCCGGTGGGACATGCCCGGAACACCTCTCCAGAGAGGCATCCAGAACAGATGCTTCAGCCAACTCAGCTGGCTTCTCTCAACGTGGAGGAGCAGCAACTCTACTCTAAGCTCCTCCAGTGGACTGAGCTCCCTCACCCTATTTCTAAGGGAGCACCTAGCCACCCTGCAGAGGAAACTTATTTTGACTGCTTGTATCCACAATCTTGTCCTTTCAGTTATTACCTAAAGCTCATGACCATAGGTGAGGTTAGGAACATAGACTTAACCAGTAAATTGAGAGCTTTGCCTTTTGATTCAGCTCCAAAGTCCGATTCAGCGACGACATCACTGCAGAGGCTGCACCAATCCATCTGTCAATCTCACACTCCATCCTTCCCTCACTCAAGAGTAAAGGGCCCTGTACTCCTGGAGCACCCACAAGACACCACGGGGACATGGTTGAATGCCTTCTCCGGATCCACAGAGCACATGTGGACTGGTTGGGCAAACTTCCATGAACCCTCAAGCACCCGATGAAGAATGTAGAGCTGGTCCAGTGTTCCAAGAACGTGAGAAAACCACACTGCTCCTCTTGAATCCGAGGTCATCCGAATCAGTCAGATTCTTCTCTCCAGTACCCTGGAATAGACCTTACCAGGGAGGCTGAGGAGTGTGATTTCCCTGTAGTTGGAACACACCCCCCTGTCCCCCTTCTTAAACAGAGGGACCACCACTCCGGTCAGCCAGTCCGACCGCCACGGGATGTTGCAGAGACGTGTCAGCCAAAACAGCTCCAGAACATCCAGAGACTTAAGATACTCAGAATGGATCTCATCCACCCTCAGAGCCTCGCCATCGAGGAGCTTGCCAACCACCTCAGTGACTTCAGCTAGGCTGATGGATGAGTCTACGTCTGAGTCCTCAGTCTCTGCTTCCTTTTTGGAAGATGTGACGGTGGGATTGAGGAGATCCTCAAAGTATTCCTTCCACCGTGAGGCCACCGATAGTCCTCCTCCATGACCTAATCGACCTCCACCCAACCCCAGAAGCCTCAGGAGTTCTACAAGCTAACAAAGTTTGAAAGGACTCCTTCTTCAGCCTGACAGCCTCCCTTACTTCCGGCATCCACCACTGGGTTTGGGGGTTGCCACCATGACAGGCACCGGAGACCTTGCGACTACAGCTATGAGCAGCCACTTTGACAATGGAGGTGGAGAACATGGTCCACTCAGACTCAATGTCCCCAGCCTCCCCCAGGATTTGGGAGAAGCTCTCCCTGAGGTGTGAGTTGAAGGGAGAGAGCCCCGCCAGAGGTTCCCAACAGATCCTCACAATACGCTTGGGTCTTGGGTTCAGCTTCTTCCTCTGCCAGCAGATCCATCTCACAAACAGGTGGTGATGGGTTGACAGCTCTGCCAAGACATGCGGCCGAAGGTCAGATGACACGACAACAAAGTCGATCATTGACCTCCGACTTAGGGTATCCTGGTGCCATGTGCACTGATGGACACCCTTGTGCTTGAACATGATGTTTGTTATGGACAAACTGTGGCTAGTACAGAAGTCCAATAACAACACCCCTCTCAGACTCCAGGTGTCACTGGCGTTGCCCACATGGACGTTGAAGTCCCCCAGTCAAACAAGGGTCCCCGGTCAGTGTACTGTCCCGCATCCCCCCCAGGGACTCCAAAAAGGCCGGGTACTCTGCGCTGCTGGTTGGCCCGTACAACACAATAGTGAGAGACCTGTCCTCGACCTAAAGGCGCAGGGACATGACCCTCTCGTTCACTGGGGTGAACTCCAACATGTGGCGGCTGTGCTGTGGGGCTATAAGCAAGCCCACACCAGC
>KN486193.1:72146-116632 GCA_000787095.1 Periophthalmodon schlosseri | reverse complement strand
CCCACACCAGCTTGCCGCCTCTCCCGTGGGAAATGCCAGAGAAGTGAAGAGTCCAACTCCTTGAGTTGGCCTCTCCTCTTTGCACTAGACCCCTATGATCTCCTCTGAGGGTGATGAGACCACAGGAAGACGGACCCACGTCGTTCTTTCGGGACTCTTAACTTCGCCTGGAATCGGGGTTTTAAAACATATCTTTTTTTCCTTCAGGGCTGCTTTAGCCTCTGCATATGCTTTGCGCTTCTGCAGGATATCTAGCATAGTCGTGGGTTTAGATTCACTGCCGCTCAGTTGAAAGCCCCATTTCTGCCAGGCCAATCTCAAGATCTCTTCTTTCACCCTTAAAACTACAATCAATCTTGGGGGTGCATCAGGTGGTGGCCAAGGCACCGTCACACAGTGAGCCTGTTCAGCTCTCACTTCTACAGATTTTCTCGTTGCAGGCGCTCCACAAACACTTTCATAGACGGGGCATTATCCTCAGAACCTTCCTTTACGCTGTACATGCAAATGTTTTCCCATCTTGAGTGACTCTCCAAGTTCACTATTTTGGCATTAAGTTGGATATGAAGCTTAAGCAGCTCGATCACCGCATCCTTGGTCTGAATTCAGGTTTCCACCACTGTGATCCTCTCCTCCGCCTCCTCGATTCTCTTACTGGTATTGTTGATGTCCTCATGGATTTTCTTCAGTTGTTGTGTGTTGTCTCTTCTGAAATCTCTCAGGTCTTTCAGAATCGTCAAAAACCTCAAGATTTTTCCCTTTAGCTTCAGACATTAATAAAGCTTTCACAAACAGTTAATAATAATAAAACTTGAGTTTTAATGGGCAGTCTTTCAACTGAATGTCAGGAGTATTTGCTTAGACCACCACCATGTCTAGCCACCTGACCGGAAGTCCAGAGAGACTTAATTCATACTTTGAAACATTCCTGGCAGATGTTATTGCTTTGCCAGTCGCTGGGCCCTCCAACAGAAAAGTTACATAGTGCACCTTTAAAGCTTTCACAATTATGCCACTTCCAGTGTTTTCACTGACATATCAGTTCAGTTCAACAGAGGAATTCCCCCTTCCCATTCCTGTGTCAGGCCAAATCATAACTAGTCACAGACTGGACACTGTCATTCCTTCACAATGGAGTCTACTGTCATGTACAGTGTTTGTTTTGTGTGACGGCGCTCCAAAATCAACCAAACTTTGAGTCCACACCCTATATTGTATGAGTCAGTCATGCCATTGACCCCAAGCACCTCTCCAGTGCACTTCACTTTCTGGATGATCTGCAAACACTGTCTTAGGTCAGAAAGAATCATCAAGTATACTGTAGGAATGAAAGGAGTGCAAACATGTAAAGATATGATCATGGTTGACAATAATCAAATTGTAAAAAGCGTTTGGGATCACAGTAAAACATTTTTTAGTTTTTTTCTTATCCAGTCAGAGCTACTTATTTGTAGCTTGTGTCTCAATAACAAGATGCATTTCTTCTTAAACGCCTGATTCAGAACAAAATTCACATTAATTTATATTGTAATGTCAGTTTCACAGTGTTTAATGATTTGCCCATAATTTTTTTTCATAAAACATCTAAAACATCTTCAACTCTGCGATTCCAACTCCAACAATAGTTAACAGAACAAATAGGAGTAGTAAGTCAGGCCATGTGGCCCAGTCTAACAGATGAGATCAAGTTACAGAAGAATACTGTAAAAGAAAATTCTTGAAATACACAAAAAGCTGTATGTAGGACTACATATCAGACAAGGTCATAATGTTATGTTAATCTTTTTCTTCAACAATTCTGTTGAATTTTCTATTCACCTGGAAATACAATTCTGGCCATGAGCCTTATTTTAAGTACAATAAAAAAGAAGCCATCTGTCCAGAGTTACCTTCATACACATTTTGTACTGCTTCTCAGATTCTGCTGCTTACGCAACCTCTGTCCCAAATTGAAACCTGTCTATGTGTCGTTATGTGTCAGCCTGTCTGTCTGTGCTGACCAGCTGTTGTTTCTGCCCCGGCTTCCTGTCGGTTTGTCTCTTTTCATTTGCGTCATTTCACTTTTGGTCACCAAGTTCAGCCCCTCCATCCCCCCACCCTTACCCACCCCCATCTGACGCCCAGCAGCCACTGCGACTTCTGTAGGAACCAAGAAACACTGCCACATAATGAGACACAAAGCTCCTCCACTTTTCACCAGCCTTGTCGGCAGATACAGGTTGCACATGAAAGAAGTCATAATAAGATCCATCTCCTATATCTTTCTGTAGCAGTCCCGTAAAAATGTTCAAAGTCATTGCCAACTTTGAAAACACTATTCTCCATATTGGATTTGACAACAAAAAGAATTAATGGCACCAGGCATCTGTGTTAAATTTGGCCCCTTTCTTCTTTAACTGGTACTGCTCCTATATAGACTTTAGATCTAGCAGCAGACAAAATCCCTTTGCTGTAAATTCTGTGTAGAGCCTAGGGAAGATTAGCCATAAATAAGTCTTAATAAAAATAGTATTGCATCAGAATGAAAGCCAAGGACTGTAAGTGATGAGAAGTTAACAATGAGGTGTTGAGATGTTTGAAAGATTGATAAAATCTGTGATGTTATTTAAACATGACATTTGAAGCGGTAATGATCCAAAACATTGTGACAGTTATGCTACTGTGACAAATGTGGAAATGATTTTTTTGCAGAACGTCTATCTCAAGCATATATCCATAGTTCAGGTCAGAGGTGTAGTACTCCAGGACTGGACTCGGGCATGTGACACTTCCAGGACTCTGGACTTGAACAAAAGGACTGATGACTTGAGACTGGATTGGACTTGGCAGTGACTTGGCCTCGATCAAGTAGAAAAACTCAGACTTGAACTTGGACTTCACTGATTACAGCTCTCAAAACCTTACACTGTCACTACTGTATATCTTCTTTTAAAAAACAAGTAAGTTTAAAGTGGTAAGAATTCACAGCTGGGCCCTCTGTGTAAGCACAGTTATTAAAATAATAGGAAAACTTCCTAAATGGGCTGGACTTGTGACTCTGACTCGGTTTTAGATAATAATGACTCGACTTGAACTTGCACTGAAGGATCTAAGAACTAAACCATGAGGACTTAACTACAACCTTATTTTTTAATGAAAAACAAATGCAGAATCTGCAAAAGTGACATCCCCAACAATAACTTTTCACATATAGTCAATGGCCACATTTTTATATAGTGCTTTTCCACTTTCAAGGCACTCAAAGCGCTTTAGGAACCACTCACCCATTCACACACATACTCATACATCAGTATATGCAGGCACTGGGGGGCAAGGTGGGTTAAGTGTCTTGCCACATCAACGGCATTCATCTGTGGAATTGCACTGTCAACTTGTGGGTCAGTGGATCTGACCACTCTACCAATGAGGTTGTTTTTTCTTTACACATATTTCACCTTGTGTAAAATAAAATTCATATAGTTCTGTGTTGTTTTGTCATTGGTATAAATCAGAACTCACTAATTTTTAGAAATGCACAGTGGCAGGTGGTGACTGTTCTTCCTAGGTTGGTGGAAACTCATTTTTTTTCACTAAAAGATTGAGCTAGCGAATAATTTAGGGTAATGGTCAGTTTATGTCCATCTTCAAACTGATCAATAACAAGAGTGTTCCCTGCCTAAGGCACATAGTTGGTTCTAATCAGTGCTTAGTTTGTTAAGTTACATGAAGAGCCTTTGGACTGGTATGGTAGACACCAGGGCAGGGAACTGTTCAAAACAGTCACTATACATTTCAGAATATAACAATAATCCTATACTTTCTGGACCAATCCAAAACATTTTCTGGATACTGATTCACACATCCGCAATCTTTAGAACGCTCCTGACAACATGCTGCGTTCACGAATAACAAAGCCAGGATCTTCTATTATGTTGATTTCAAATGTCATCTGCCATGTAGTGCTTTTTATGGATGTGTGTTTGTATCATGGATCTCAATGATGTCTTTGATTCCCTATGCATGCTGCACATCAGTGAGATTACACACAGTCTGTAGGGTTCTTTACATATTCTGATTAGCCGTGTATGTAATTAGTCTGATTGTAGTGTAAAGATAACAGATCCTTCACTTTTACAATGTGTGTATATTCTGGTGCTGTACCTTTAAGAAGCAGTGGAGAGGTGCAGTGGTGAAAAATCCGACAGAACAGAGAGAAAAAGAGGAGGAGGAGGAGGAGGAGGAGGGAGCAGTGGTGGTAATGTTCTCATGCGTTCTCTTCTTCTGCATGTGGAAAGTAGCACCAAGGCAAAAACATTCATATGCCCACCTCCAAAGCATGTATTTTTTGTCATTGCCATATTACACTTTGTAATATCATCAGTGTTTATTTGTGAAAAGTGTTATATTTACTGAATCTAGGAGGTCTGGGTGGTTTGACTGCTGGTTTGACTGGTGTCTCGAACCCAGTGGAAGAAGAAGCATGATTTCCAGGTAATCTTCTGCAACTTGAGAAGCAATTGATGAGAGTTACTAATAAGCAAATTAAACTTCATTAAAAAAAATTATTATTCCTAATGCAGCCCTCAACCTGCTCATGATCCTGGTATTTTGATTTCACTATTGTGTCCATAAGTCAAGATATGAACATTAATATCAGACAAATCAGGCGCCTTCTTTCCCCGAGGTCACTTCCGCTAGCATTAGCAACAAGTTTGATTGACAGCATCCCCGCACTGCTAGTTTATAAGGGAGTTGGCGGGAAGGGGCATTACCTTCAACAGCCACACTCCTGATTGGCTCTTTGGTTGCTATGATACTCGCGGTCGGAATTCCAAATACGGAACTGGGCTCCAAATTTGTCCCAATGAGCTTCATTTGACTGGAGCCAAACACTATGGGTGATGTCACACTCCCTTAGTCCACTTCTTTACACAGTCTATGTGAACAGCACCTAGTAAAACATTCCCAAATTGCAACTATTAGTAAAATAATGGTAAGTATTATGTAGTGAATATTGTCCGTGTCAGTGTCTGGTTCTTTAAATTGGGCAATGGTTGTTTTGCTTACTTTTTGGGGGTAGAGATTTTACTCAGGACACTCAATTGGGTTCATGTGTATCAAATTGGTGTTCCCTAGCACACTAGTTGAAAATTAAAAAACCAAATCCATACAAAAATATAACATTATTTCTTGTGATATCTGGGAGAAAGAACAGCTCTTTTTTTCTCTCCCAGTGTGGTTTCCTGCTTAGCTTCAGTCGGGAACCACAAACAGCTATAGGCCCAACCCAACAGAAACATGTGGTTGCATCCTGTGCCTACTCCTCACTCTCTCCCTCCATTATCCACTACGCACCCCGCCTCGCCATCCTCTGCCACCACCACTGTGTACTGGCTTCCTTTCACACAGCAGTCTTGTATTACCACAGCATCTTTGAGCCCAGCCAGCCCGCACTGTTAGAAGCTGGATTGTGGTGCCATGATCCCCTGGTTCTACTGTGATGAGGGACAGCCCACTATGGTGACAGCCCAGCACGCGCCACTCAACCACTACCAGTCAAATTGCATCATCAGTGTGCAGCCAGGCCAAAAACATGGCCACAAACATAGCCAAGCCACCTCTTCTCCTCCTCTCCTCAACTCTCTCTCTCTTATTTGTCCCCCGCCTTTGTTACATTTTCTTTTCTCCAAAACATGCACGTGCGGGCTTGCCAACATGCGTGCCCACATTGGTTTGGAATCGGCATCAGTCTGTGCTTTATGTCTCCCACGCAGAGTCGTACCCTGCTGCCAGTCGACATGAAGAACTGTGACCTCCCACTGCCCCGGGCCCTGTGTGTGTGTGTGTGTGTGTGTGTGTGTGTATATGTGTGTGGAGAAGAGGGGGGAGGGGACCAAAGCAGACGGGTAATGGGGGTTGTCACACTAGGGAGTCAGAGGCAGAGGCGCTTGTGTATCCGCTGTGCCCTAGAAGAGAGAGAGAGAGCTGGTGCTATTATGAACATTCACGCCCCAAGTCCTCAGTGACAAAGACAGGGAATGGTAAACGATGAATCCAATCTGACTACTTTGTTTGAGAAGTAACATCTTCTCTGTTGGATAACCTAAACAGAAATATGTGCTTGAAAATAGTAGAATAAACACACACTATAAGAGAGCTAGAAGTTTGAAGTAATTTATTGGATTGGTCTATGAATGTTAGTAGGAAAATTTGTGCAGTTAATTATGTATATTTAAATTTTTATTACATTTCTTCTTGGGCCATGTTTACTCCCCACAAGGCAATCTGTAGAGCCACTGGAGTAAAAAGGCCTGTCAATAAGGGCTCTGTAATCATAATAATTGTCTGTGAAGCTGTGGTTTAATCAATCAAGCATTGATCTCTGAATTAAAATATTGTCACTATGGACTATGGACTATGGACACTATGGATTCTCCTGTTCAATTCTACATCAAGACTCCATGAGTTTAAATTGCCCCTAGGGGATAAATAAAGTTATTTGATTGATTTGATTGACTGATATTGCAGATCAGAACCACAGCAGACATACACATATATGTGTATAGGAATGACACAGCAAACCTGAAACTAACTATCAATGAATGCCACCAATTTTTAGCTTCTTACAGCTACAAAGATAATAGCATGTCACTGGAAAGTAAGACTCTGAGTGAAAATGTACAGTATGTGTCAAGGATGCTAAAAATGTATTTTGCACATCAAAAAAATATTTAATACACAAAATATATATGTATGTGTATATAAGTGTACATATTTATGCCTCAGATACTGCACACTGATTTTGGCAGATAGTTTATGTCAGATGCCCTTCCTTACGCAATCTTTTCCATTGGTCTTGGCTGGGACAAAGCATTCAATGATGTATGCTGTAATAAAGGTTGTATAGTGAAAAAAAAATGGAAATATAACTGTGTGGGTCACTGTAAAATGGTCATTCCTTTGTAAAATCTTAACTGAAACACTGGAAATGAGCGTTGGTGCACTGTTTAAAACATTGGACTAGAGCGTGTCAAAATGCTTATGAAGCTTTAATGAGGTCACCAAAGGGACAGAGGATGACAAGATAGCTGGAGGTACAAATGAGGCGGAGGGTTACAGTGGGTGGGCTGACTGGCTCTACAATATGAACAATAACACAGAGAAAGTAAATATCATTCTTTTACACCCACATTAAGTGAAAAGAAAACACCGAAGAGCTCCCAAAATAGCCAGAGTGGGACGATGGATGCACAGCTGCCCATGTTGAAAAAAAACATTTTTTCAAATATTAAATATGTTTTCCTGAAATCTGCAAATGATTCAGTTTTATTTACATTTTATATTGTGACCAACCTTTATAGATTTCAAACCCTGTTGCCTGCATGTACCCCTGCACTGTAAAAAAAAAACAAAACAAAAAAAAAAAAAAAACTTCAAGTCTAAGAGAAGACAGCGGGAAAAGCGCGCTGCAGCTTTTGTCTCAGTATGCGCTGGTGTGAAGATTCAGATCAGAACCGAGGCATCGCAACGGGACGCCTCGGGAATGCCACTGCAGGCTGCGTCTACCGAGGGGGAAATTCGGCAAACGCTCACCAGGGCTTCTTCTATATCCCTGCCGCACTTTCAATGGAAGCGGCTTAAAATAAAAAAAAAAAAAAAGAAGTTGGATGTTTTTTGTAACTGGTTGTATCTATGTCTTGTGTGAAGGAGGTGTGAGCCTTGCAGAAAATAGGTTGACGTGACCTACATATGCAAGTGGCTTCTTATTAGCATTCGCCCATATTTTACATAGACACACGTGTTGTGGACATGGCAGATAACACTGACTTGTGTCCTGGAGAAAGCCAAGAAGGAGGCTATTTACATTATTTGCATAGTGTCCTTTGTTTGACTTCAACACCACTAGGACAGATGGTACTCTCGCTCTCTTTCGCACATACAAACCAAAAAGTGGATGTAATGGTTGAAAACATTGTCAACAATCTCCACTGGTGAGGATTACACTGTAAACATTGTGCAGCTAAACAGGATCGTCACATGTTGATACAGCATGGGCAGCATTAGAACAGATTAATCCATATTAGCGTGGTTAATGCTACAGATGTGAGGGCACACAGAAATATGCGCCAAAAGTCAGTCATGAATCACATCTCTAGCAGCACACAAAAGGATAGGAGAGGTGAAATGATGCTCCCATGATTATCTGACCTCATTTAAATAGACATATTAGGAACAATTATTTGGACTTAGACAGTATGGGCACGAAACATATATATGCTATGGCTATGATAATTCAACCAAGATAATTCACACACCTGTCACTGTTAAGGGTCTGCCACCTTCTTATCTCCATGGAGATGATACTGCTTTGCCTTTCATGTGTTGAGTATTCTTTTTGTCAGACAGCAGCGTTTGTTTACCTGCTTTACATCTTTTAGCTACTTCCTGTAGCCTTCCTCAGCAGTGTCAGATGATGGTGTAGTGACGTGTCTTGTAGGCTACATACATGGTTTTGCCAGAGCCTACACCTTATCACACACGGGATTCAGGCCTGAAGAAGGTGTTGCGTCCCCTACTGCCTAACGTCTTCTTCAGGACTGCATCCCATGTGTGATAAGGTGTAGGCTCCCTTATCTTGATTTATGCTCCTTAGACCTTGTTTGCAGATTACTGACAAAAATAATTGATACTTGAACTTTAAGTTACCTTTTTTGCCAGTATGGTATTTATCTTTATGGAAATAATCAGTTGACACCACCAGGCCGAGTGTCAGGTAGGATCTGTGGAGATCCTGCTCAAAGTAAGAATGTTTTCAAGGGATTTTTAAGCAAAAAACCCAACAACACAAAAACGCCCATGATTGAATGAATGCAAGGCAGATAAGTAAATGCTGTGGAACATTCCAGGCCAAGTAATAATATCTCCAAGGAGACAAGTAAGTGGCGGACCTTATACGTGCAACAGAACCATCAGCTACCTCAGCCTGCCCATCTGCTCACCAGGCAAGAACTAACAATTCTCAAGCAATCTTAATTGGGGGCAGGCCAACATAATGTCACTTAAAAATGCGCAAATATTAACATTTTCACCTTCTTTGTGCAAATAAAACATCATAGTTGGAGTAGATTGTCAGTGAGGAAGCTGATTGCTGGTTGCGCATATATTTGGAGGACCACTTCTTCTGATCACGTACATGTCTGGGTACCAAGTCAAATGTATGTGTATACTTGAGACAGTGTGTGATTCATTTCAATAGGTCTGCTCTATTTATAAATGCCTTTTCCAATCCGATGAGTCATGATGCCTCTGGTCAAAGTCTTTTGGAGAGAATCTGCACCAAACAATGACCACACACTTTTCATTGTAGCGGCTTAATCATCACCTGGTGGTGCAAGGTGTTCGAAACTCACATAAGAAGACAGACTTCAGAACAAAAACAACCAAAACAAAAGGTACCAAGGAGAATGTATCATATTTAGGAGTGGAGTCTGCGTCATCGGCTCTGGTTGTTTACCAAGAGCTTCAAATCTGCCTGTGTGTGTGCAAAATGAGAAAAAATGTGTGCCCTTTTGAGCCATTGGTCCCTCTTTTCTTTGCGAATAAATATGCACAGCACATCTAGTGTTTGTACTTAGGCAAAATAGATGGCATTGCTGGTGAGCAAAACATCTATCATTTTGTGCCTCTGATTAATAGTTGTCCTGGGGATGGCTCCACTGCAATGAGAGAGAGAGAGAGGATAGAGAGAGAGAGAGAGAGAGAGAGAGAAGGATGAGAGAGAGAAAGAGGGGATGGAGAGAGGGAGAGAGAGAACAGGGAAGAGAGTGAAAAGAAACAGCAGTAGAAGAGGAATACGTGAAAATCACCTCCTGCAAACATCTCTGAAACTGTTGAACAAGTGAAAGGAAATTTGTGGATGTAGTTGTTTTAAAGCATTTGTTTAAAAGGTTTAGGAATAAATGCTGCTAACTTCTTCAAAATTCTGGCTTCTTTGATTAATAAATACAACTTGAACACACAGTAATGGCCATTTAAATAAAGAGGAAGAGGACAGCAAACTCCCTGAGTCATTGCTCTTCTATTCTAGATCATGAAACAGGGTTCTGGTCACTAAGAGTAGATCCAAAAGTTCACACAGGCTTCAAATGGCATGAACATTGCAAAATTTAACACTGCTAACCATTTCATTTTGTATGAGTGTAGTTTTTGGTCACTCACAAACCTTTTGAGATCCATCTGATCCAAATTTTATATGGGTTAATTCATTATAGAAGTTGCTCTGTGTTGTCTTGATAAAGATTACCGTACATTAATAATTATCATTGAAAGTTATTCTTGCATATTACACATTTAGCTTCATATTATGGCCTTTGTCTTGATGCAACATGTTGGTCAAATTGCGTTCATTAATGAAGTAGCGCAAACAGACATTGATGGATAGATTTTTTATTTTGAACAGCGTGTGTTAACATGCACATCCTCTATAGCACAGTCCATCATGAGAGAATGGATGTTGTGTTATTGCCTTACAATGTCAGGGTCAAGGAGACATCTCTACATCTTTGTCTTACATATAAGATAACAAATCACACTAACTTGTCTTGCACTGTTTTCTACATGTGAGCATAAAAAACAGAGAAATACAAGGATGAAATACTGTGCCATTTGTGAAGCAAGGGTGCAAGCATAGACTGTATATATAAATGGACATAGCTAACCTGCTAACCGCTGCGTTCCAAATAGAAAGTGAGCCCAGGCTCGCTTCGGGCTCCATTGACTCCGGTTTCGAATTCACCTCCAAATTTCTAAAAACTGTCACACCTCTCTCCGTAACTGTTGCTCTCAGGCTCATCATTTTGGTCTTAAAATGTTTGTATTAATCCGCTCTACATGATCCTGGTGTTTTTATTTGGCTATTTATTTTTGCTCCCACTAGTGTTAGCAACAGATTTGATTGGTTTAGGTTGACTGGTTTAGCAGGGGGCATTACCTTCAACAGCCCTGCTCTGGATTGGCTGTTTGGTTGTTATGATATTTGCAGTCGCAATTCCAAATATGGAACTCGGCTCCAAATGCACCACTATAACTGCCTCGACAAGCTTCATTTGGCAGGAGCCGAACGCTATGGGTCACTCTCCCTTAGTCCACTTCTTTATACAGTCTATGGGTGCAAGAGACAACTCACAAATGTTGGTAGCCATTTTTGCTCAAACAATATATCACCTTAAATTGCCCCTTAAGAACCATGTTGAAAACTCCTCAATTTGAAATGCTACATACACAATGCCAAACATAGGTAGCCGTATATCACGTCAAACTAGTCCTAGAACAGGAATTTTTGTTATGGTTATAAAAACAAGTTGTTAATTTTGATTTGTTCATTAACATGTTTTCAGTTTTTTTTGGTTAACATACAGAAGCTTGGTCCATGGGCTACACATTGGATTTACCCATCACACCCAATCTAAAAAGCTCAATTATATTTAAAGACAAAATCAGGCCACCTTTTTCTATTTTAATGACCTATTCACCCATGAACTAATTTACACGACGGAAAATCAGGCTTGCTCAAAAGAAAAAACCCAAATCAGTCACGCTTTATAGACCCTACAAGAAGATGGAGGGGGATGTCTTTGCCGAGCTGAGGGCCAACATTATTGTAGGAATATATCGATAATGAGGAGAAGACTGTGGAGTCGAGCTTCCTATGCCAGCATTTGTCCATGTAGATAAATCAGAAATAATTGCCCGGATCCCAGGATTTCCGAGCTGCACAATGCAATACTATCAGACATCAGTCACTTTGCACTCTTCGTGGGTCACTGGTTAAAACAATGGAAAACGTAAGCCAATTATTAGGCATGATTTTGGACAAAGATCTAATATTTTCAAGTATTTATCATAATTTGAGAATTATTGAAGTCGTCCTTTAGTGGTCTGTTTATCATGCATTTGTCCAAATATTTAATTTGTGAAGATGACTCCAGTGCAAGTTGGGGAATATCTGGGATCTTGGTTAAAATCTGCAATGCAGTGTCAATTGTAATGGCAAACAAGAGTGTGGTTTAAGACAGTGTGTGCCTGTTAGGGCCCTACATGCTTTTTCAAACTGTCAAAATTCTTCACAATGTCAAAGAAGATACAGAAAAGTGTCTCTTGAAACCCAAACAAGAATAAACTAGCTTGGTTGTGTAACAATTGTTGAACAAAACCAATAATGGGTGTGTCTACAACAAAAATAGCAGTCAACGTTGAAATGCAAAATGGTGTTATTCTTACGGGCTGATTCCACATCATGCATCTCCTCTCCTCTCCGCTGCGCTGCGCCATGCACTGCATGGTAACTGAGCACCTGTTGTAGTGAATGAGAGCTGTTCAACATCTCACGTATGTGCTGTGCAGGGCTGCACCGGTGCTTCAAAAAACTATAGTTTCTTCTTCGGTGTCCGGCCAGATCAATCTCCACAGTTCAGAACACACTTAACAGGAAAGAGAACGTGAACTACATTCAGTTTAACAAAGTAAATACACTCCGCTCAAACTTTATTTTCATCAGATTACTAATAATAGATGGTTTTATACCAGTTGTTGCTTTGGTAGTTAGGTTCAGTAGAACAGTGTTAGCTTTATGTCACTGAAACACAGTGATATGAAAACTTTACTGGACTAGTTCACGCAATAGTTAAATACCTAATTACACTCGTGGTGGTGAAAAAACACATTTAAACTGATGTATCATGAGCTAAAGAGCGATCTCATTTAACACAGTAGTGATCTGCGCTGCTGCTTTTGAATAAATAGTTATTTGGATCTTTTATTTCATAAACTCTGCGCATGCTCTCCTCTAAGCTACTTGGGGCTTGTAGCCTTGCGCGGCGCAATGAAACGCATCCAGTGAGTGAGGTTCTGCGCCCTCAGTCAGAGACGATTCAGTGGTGTGTTGCAGCGGAGCTGCATGATGTAGAATCAGCCCATTAGTTATGCAGTGATGTCCATTCTAGTTTAGGCTTATAGGCACAACATCAATAAAAAAGCACTACATTTTCTGAAATGTTACAGTAGTGTTGATCTATTTTATCTGCAGCTTCTGAAACTACATAGAACAAAACTCCAAACTGAGATGAAGTTTAATGACGTTTTTGCCCATGTCAGGACAAGCTCTAATGTTAAAATGTGATCTGACAGGTTATTGGTGTGACCGTGTCTGATTCAGTTTTGTGTATAGACTGTAAAATCTAATTGATGTGTTTGAGGGCGAGCCTGAATATGACATTTATAATCAATCAACAAAAGGATGCATTGTGGGTATCTTTGTATGTTGTTATAAGATGCATGTAGAGAACTGCTTGAAGCCAGTCCACAATGAGTCAAGGCTAAGTGCCTGTTCTAAGCTTCAATAAGTGGCTTCTGACATGCAAAACTAAATCAATGTGTATAAATACATGCTGTATACATGGTTTGCTGGTGACTTAAGAACTCAAAAGGAAAATTAAACTTAGTTAAGATGAAGATATAGCTTCCTGGACATTTGACCAAGTTACTTTTTATTACTTCCATTTGCAACGTGGGCCATTATTTCTATAAACGATTGAGAACCTAGTTACGTCAATATATTGGCTAAGAACATCCATAATGCCTCAGAGGAGGAGATGTGTTGCTGGTGTATTCTTCTGCTCCTGACTGATTTCATTATTTATTAGCTTGACTCAAGGACACACAAGTTCAACCTGTTGTTAATGGGCCACTGAATGTTTTGTGTGGAAGATACAGAATGTGTCACTAGACTGCGTGGACAGAGCCACACTGCACACATTGTTCTCATGTCCTATAGCACATTACAAACATCCTGCTGCATTCCTATAATAATCACTTCAGCCAGTCTGATGTGGCCTATCACTGTACTATCTCGTCCTAAAAGCATACTGTGTAACATTTTTGAAATCAGATGAGTGGCAGCTCTTGAGCCTACACTAAAATTTGAACATATATTTAGATGTGGTTAAACCAGCTGAGCTGGCAAGGTTACTGATGGTAAGACAGAAATGTCTAATAATTAAGACTAAAAGAATTAAGGGGAGACAAATTGTTTTTTAATTCTCTGAAGCAGTTTATTATGGAAAACGTCCATGTTACCTAATTACCCATAGTTACACATTTTTCACTGTGGTTGGTTTCTATTGCCAAATATTTTATCACAAAAAATCAGGCAAATAGCATGCTAATGGTATATGCTAACAGACATAAGATCACTCTTGTGCTTTAGCACTATGCGTAGCAGCTAAACCTTTGGTGATCCGTTAGTGTTAAGTTAATTAGTGGTGCGTTGGTGCAGGGTTCAGATGTGGGGGGAGGAGTCACACTGATGAAGGATTAGACCAGGGCTCATACGCTCTTACCTTTTGATGGGATTATTATGAAAGGGCAAAAGGGGGGGGCTTTTATTGATGGGGGCTAAAGTGACATTATAAAAAAAAGAGACACCAAATGAGGAAATGGGCAAGAAATTATCAATTCTACCATATTATTAAGTGAACAATGTATTGCAGTTGTTTGTTTTGGAAATAATGCTTTAAATACAACACTAACACTGGTGCAGTGGGTTAAGTACACCAGCTAGAGGTTTGGCAGTTCAAACCTCACTATGGTTCATGTGGTTCTGTTCTTGCAAGGCCACCTGTGTCATTTGGCCCATGTGTGAATAAAAGTATTCAAGAAACATTTATACATTTTTCTTCCATGCAGGTTTGGTGCCGGTCTATTGTCTTTGTTTAATATAAATACTATAATTCATTTAAATAATAAGAATAGTGCACTGTACCTGTCAAAACAGGGCACTTGTCAGCCTTACTGCGGTGAGTTCAGATCCAGGCTGAACGTTTCTCTGTTCTGCCCAGGCTCAGGTCTACAGGGGTGCAAAAGAGTGCATTGTAACCTCAGTTAAACATGTTTGCACCCTCATTTCAGGTGCCTAAAATAATGCCACTTAATGCATATGTATTATGTTTGCACCCCTTTGAAGCTCAAGGCCACCTTCAGTCAGTTTGGTCTGCATCCGGGCCTACTTCTGCCTCACTTCACATTGTAGCGTCATGTCAAATAATGCTATAACTCCCCCCAAAAAATCTAAAAGAAAAAAACATCATCATAAAGGATGAAAAGTGAACGTGTAAGGACCAAATTGCTCATAGGACTCAAAAGTAGAACACAACAGCACTTATTTAACAAGCAAATTGGGAGCTGGGAGGGTCCAGGCAAGCAGGTGAGTAAGTACAGAGCTGAAGGGGCCACATGGAGACCAAACAAACAAGTGAAGGCTGAGCATGGATAAAAATCTGTAAGGAGTCACAGTCAGGAACAAGCTACTGTGGAGAGTGGCGGTTGAGGTTTATTTAGGCAGAGCTGATTTCAGATGGAGGAGATGGAGGACCAGGTGAGTAACTTGTGGACCGATGGCTCCTCACAGGTGAAAGTGAGACATAAAGACATGAGAGGGACAGGGGTAAATGCACAGGATCAAGGCACACACATATATTGTGAATCTATGGCAGTTGTCATGGCAGCTCTGTTCTCATTGATATGCACACCAGCTTATAATTTCAGCTTGACTGACTCTCCAAACAGGATGAGTCACACCTACCAGCTCCACTCTGCAGATCCCAGACATGAGAAGGAACAAGTTTAAACCAATATTTTATAATAATTTAGTTTTAAATTTCATAATTCTCTGAGATATCTGAACTCTGTATATTCTTTCAGTGCCATCACCACAAACAATATTGTGCTGTGATTTTCTCTATTTGGTAATATTTGGTGCCCTTGCAGTAGTTTTAGCTTAGGACTGGCTGCCTAATCAGTTAAAAGATTTCAATTTTAAAAAGAGTTGTTTCGGTGCTCGTTAAAATGAAAACAAAAAAAACACAAACTCATAGAAAATAAAGATTTACTATCAAAAAAACATTCTTTTATGTCATGTTTTCTATGAAAATCAACAGAGAATACTCAGATGCTTTTTTGACACCCTCACAGTTTGTGTAAAAGCCGTGCCGTTTTTGACATAAATAAAATATGCAAAATTGTGGTAATTAGCACTACGCTTGAAAACAGGCGGTTTGTTTTTTTCTAGGGAAATAGTCTTTTTTGTAATATAATATTGTACATTTGTAGTCTGAAAATATCAGTATTCGATTGTATTATACAGCCGTGCCACTGAACATGTCAAATCTCCACACACTCTTCAGATACAAGCGCAAGCATAAGACGGATTAATGCTACAATGCATTGTGGTAGTGCCATAGCAACCGAGACAAGCTCCTCCTCCCACATGATTAAAAAGACCTGGATGCTGTGAGTAAATGGACAGCAAACACCTTTAGCTCATACACGATGGTGTAAAGCTGGACTCTTTGGTTTGTTTTGGGGGCTTTAATTTTGCCTGTTGCAAAATTACCCATAATTGCCACTTGCGATCCCTCCACTGTCACTCACCATTAACATGCACAGAAAAAATGACTGGAGAAGTATAAAGACACATTTTTGTGCTGTCATATTGAGACATAGCTAGCCACACATGCATAGCACCACACTCACCCTGAGGTTCATAATGAGACGTGGGAAACATGATTTATGTTTCAGAGTGCAATCTAATTGATATAATTAATCACATTCTTTTCTTGACTAATTAAATTACCACAACAGATTACAGAATATTTGGCCACAAACATGCCCGGCAGCCATGCTGTTTGCTCTCAACATAACACTTTACACTACATGTTTCTGAAGAGCTATGATCAATGGATTTTATGGCCAATAAATCACTTGGGATCCACTCCTCGGGCACTAACAAAATGCACAGCATACAGGGGTCTTTGAAGGCAGTATCCAGGCCTGCTCTGGTGTAGGACGTGAGGCCAGTCAACACAGATGATGCAATGTGTTTGTCACGCTGCTTCCACATATGCTCCCAATAATGTACACTGCAACATATTAGCATACCCAGAGTCTCCAAAAAATCACATCTCTGCAGCCATTTCCATTCACTTTACTTTGTTCTCTCTCTCACACTACATGTTTTATTTTAAATGGTGCAGTTAGCCTTGTGTTGTTTTCAATATTAAAGGACTGTGGAAGTGATACACATGTTTATTGAAACACACACAAATGTCATTCTCCAACAACTTGCAAGTCTAGCTGAGTGAATACCTCTGCAAAAGAATAATCTCTTGCAACAGTAATACCTGCACTTTTGAGATTCCTCAACTTGTCCAGCGGTAAATACACATTATCTTCACAAAAATGTATAATTAAATTGAAAGTTGTGAGGTTAGCCGTATAGTTGGGCCATATTGATCTGGGAATAGCATAAAGTTACCCCATAAAAAGAGAGGAGCGAGAATAAAAAAAAGAGTCATGCAGTAACAGTACACTATATAGAAGACATTATGGTCCAGACTGTATGGTAGGAGAGAAAGAGAGGTGGAAGGATGCAGAATAGAGGGAGATATTCAAGAGGAGAAGAATAAAGAGGTCAGTCAGTGGTTATGAAACTAACTGTGACCTAATCTGGCACATGTTTATGACTGTGTTTTTGCAGGAGCTGTGATGCAGGCTGGAATTAGACAAGGCTTATGAAACAGTGAGATCAGAGCATGGAGTGTCCATTTGACTTTCAGCCATTGTTGTCCTAGATAACACAAATCTGCCTCAAAGAAACAACACGAAAACTTCTTCAATGCGTATGCTGATAAAAACAGGGTTTTAGCAAGCAAGTTGAAGCTACTACAATAATGTAATTGGTTAAACTAAATTTTAGTAGTGATGGTATTGATGGTAATTTTTTAAAAATATATTTTGGAAAAGTTGTCAATATAATAGCTAGATATAACAACATAAAAAATACCCACCATCATTGTTAGAGAAACTGTAATTTAATGCTGTAATGATAAATTAACACATTTTTTTTTTAAATGTCAATACTTGATCTTGTGAAATTGCATGGTTTATTGACATAGCATGTGCGTCTGCATTTACTAATATAGATTTTATTACAAATACAAATAATTCCTAATGCTTTACATTGCAGGAACAATTATAATATTAATTTCTTTATTTTTTATATAGGCCTCTGGATAAACACCATAAGTTCTTTGATGTATTCTTAGGTTTGCATATATGGCACTGCTGTTATGGAAAATAAAAAGTGACATCACCTGAACTGTAAAATGCACACATCTCTCCAGTCTGTTGCGTCCTGCTCTTACCTTGTGCTTTTGTCGAACGCTCTCATGGACTACTCCAGCAGGCCTTTACAAAGTGAATTATAGATTTAACATCACATTACAGTTGACCTGCTGTCTCCCACTTGGACTGTGCAAAGTGCTGCTTTTTCTGTAGGATCATCGTTGCATATGGACCGTAAAAAGCAGTCAGTGATCTCTTCATTGTGACAAAGCCATTGATGATACGAAACTAACGCCAATCTAATGCTCCTTAAGAGAAAATACACCTGAAGCACAAATTTGCAAATCTGCCTCAGTGTGTCACTGGTCTGTGCTATAGGAGCGATTTCATAAAGCTATGAGAACTGTCAAGGATAGCATCATTAGCTTCTGAAGTTAGTCATAGGAACATTTTATGCATATTGGATGACACCGACTGAAAACTACAAGTATGAATGCAGAAGAATGTATTCTTTCAAATCATATTTGAAAGAATACATTGAAGAATACATACTGGCTTGGTATTTCTGCTTATCCAGTTTTAAGACTTAAAAAGGTAAAGGTAGATTCGCGCCAGTCCTCAGCTTCATTATATAAAGTGGTTGCTTCAAGTTTTAAGTGAATAACATGTAAGTTATGCCAGACTGGTTCTCGTCATTTCGTGCAACTGATGTATCTAAAAACACATGTCAAAGTTTAAAAACAAGTTTGAGCAGAATTTTGTGAGAGCAATTGTCCCAGTCTGTGCTCTCTGTAGTAGAGGAGGCCTGTAGCTCTCCTGTCTGTGGTTACTAGTGCACATACCACCAGAGGAACAGAGGAATGTCTGCTTGTGTGCCTCTTATGTGTTTCTGTGTGAATGTGGCCTGAACCTACAGAGCACAAAGAGCACAACACTGTGACTGCAGTGTCTGTGTGAGACAGGAGATGAAGAGTTTTTGTGGAGAAGGTGGGGTTGAGAGGCCCGGAGAGGGAGAGGAGGCAAACCTGACTTTAGTTAGTTGGTCTGTTGGAAACGCCTGCATCAATAAAGGATCCAAGTATTTGTTTTGATTAAAAGAATAGGTTGGTAGTGTCAGTATATGCAAAATGTGATGTGAAAAATGTGTAGAATGGAGTTTTCATATTTTCTCAGTAGGTTGTGTGTGTGTGTGTATGTTTTCTAACAATGTATTTTTTGTTTTCTTTTATATTTATTGTGGAGTGAAGCTGTCACAATTCTTCCTAGGATGCATTTGCGAAATTAGCCTTGCTTTCTTTTTTGGCTGTTTTTAAACTGAAATTAACATCCTTTGCAGGGTGGAGATAGGAGCTCAAAGTAGAGCTACTACTCCTTCACACTGACGGGGTGCCAGCAGTGGTGGCTCAGCCCAGTGTCTGTTGTGAATGCCTCCTGGACTATAAGCGCATCATTTTTGGGGTTGTAAATATCCGTTTGTGTTTGGTAAAACCCAATTTTAAAATGGATAAAAGCCACCTATTTTTAAAAATATATTTTACAACCAAAAATAAATCTGAACTTTGGGTATTTTGCATATCAGATCCTTTTAGTCTGTAGCGCTGTTTAAGACCAGACTGAAAAATACACCTCTTCTCCCTGGCATTTGGTTCCAACTAGGCAGGATATCTTGGTGTTTTATTGTTTTATTGTTTTTTGCCTATGTATTGTATTTTATGTATATCTGTGTTTTAAATATGCTATATAAATACAGTTGAATTGAATTGAATCTTTTACAACAAAAATGGGTAAATCTTACCCAAACCTTTAGAACAGAACAGCTTTAAAATGTCTTTTATTGTGCTAGAAGTACGGTCAAATTGTGCAAGTGTTTTCACCTTGTATGTAAAAGTCTCACTTCAAAACCAGGGAGAGTTCTCACAGAGCTCTACCTGCAGACACAGTTAGGCACACACACGGTTACACAGGACAGGTTCATTAAAGCAGACGTCACGATGCCCGGCTTGTGTTACAGCGGCTTGGCATGATCCCTCGGCTGATATGAACGTGATGAGAGGTTGTGATGACAAGCCAACACAGAACATTTGGTGCCTCTCCAAAAATGTCACTGTTACGATAACCCACTTAACAGGACGCTCTGATGATTTAGCAAAAGCGCTTATCGTGTCAGTTGCGGTCTGCTAATAAATTAAATTCTAGAATAAATAACTAGAATACCTTTTTATGATTTAGACCATAGGCAGGTAAAATTCTGAACAGTGGAAAGTAAAAAATGCAGTAATATAATGAGTCATTACAAAGGTCTGAATGTCCATAGAGACCAACAAAAGTGTATCTTTTGTATAACAGATTTATCGTGGTAATTTAGGGATTTTTCTAGGGATTTTTCAGATAATCCATGGCTGCATTTACACGTTGACATTTTTATATAGTCCACCTACACCATGCTGCAATTTCAATTAAGCTAATTGTAGCTACGGCTTTGTGGAACATTTTTGTAGCCAATGTATGAAAACAAACATTGTGGGAGGACATAGTGTTACAGACTTTTAGAATAGGTTCAGATGACTCAATGGAAGTCTTGTGTTCTTATGAGACATATTTATTGAGCAATTATTCTTACTGCTTATTCTCTCTGCCTCTCTGTTGACGTTTTCTTGTCTAACTTTGCAAAAGACTGATACCGCTTCACACAGCGTCACTACAATCTCCGTGCAACTTTTCCTATTTTGGTGAAAGGCAAAACTCTGGAACTTGGCATCATTCAGGATAATGCAAAACTGAAAAACTCTTCCCTATTTGCATGTATATTGCCCACATAGAGATGCACATAGCCTACAAATTTCTCAACTTCCAAACCTATCTCCAGCCTCTGCCTTCTCCACAAGCAAAAATCGTAGCAAATCTCAGTGCCGCCATGCTGTCTGAAATCCTTTTTGTTCAAAACATATTAACACACTCCCCCATCTTTCCTCATTCTTTCACTTCTCCTAATGCAGCTTTTATCGTCAGTCCTGTGCGTGTTTTATTAGCAGTCCAGAAAAGCGTGACATTTATGTGAACTGGCACTGGGCTCTATTGTCTATGAGCGAAGACAACCCAGTGCTGTGTGTCCGTAGAGGGTCACTTTTTGCCCCCTCTTGCCCATTCATAATTCTCATATCAGCTGGGAATGAAACTTCATATCTGCGTATCAGTACATCAGTGATCCGTGCCTTTTAATAATACAGGAAATTGCTGGTCTAGGTAGCCGCTCGCAACGAATTATCTGGATCAGTTGCATTCATTAAGTCAGAGAAATGAAATAGTGCTGTGTTGTTTTAGACAATTGTGAGTTTGTGACAATTTTCTCAAGTTTGTCATGTAACTTTTGCAAGTTAGATCGATCAACAAATGATATTCCCACTATCCAATACACATAAAGTAAACTTTGTTCTTGGCTAATTTGGTTTGTATAATGTCATCATGCCAGCTGATGGCGTATACAAGCCAAATGATGCCAGCTGAAACGGACAACATCAAACATCTAATTGAAGTGCATTGCAAGGGTGTGCCTATCTTAAAGTACAAGGTATTGTTCAAGTCACACACTTTTTATTTTGTAGATATGTAAAACGTGATAACTATGCAGTCATCTACGAGAGTTGCCTGTAGGAACGAAACAGTTTGCATGACGCCAAAAACAATAACTGTTATGAGGGTTAAAATAAACAGAACAAGCCCTTCCTTGATTACCACTGGATGACATCATGCAGTGCAAACATGAATTTTGAGCCACTGAGAAGAAGGCAGCCATTATATGCAGGATTATTCAAACGTGTGAATGAAACAAAAACATACATCTCCCTAATAAGAGAAGGTCATTACGAAAAGAAAAGTTGCACATTACAGCTTTAAATGACTGTGCCTCTGACTGATCTGTTTAAAGACACACCCGGTGCACTGATTACCTACTCCATAGCTGGGCTATAAATAATGAGATTTAGCTCAATTAGTCTCATTTTGAGGTGTTTAACGAGTGGAGAGGCCACAGCGGCTGTAGTGCTTTGTAATCCACACAGCTTCGGCGTGGCTCGCTAGTGGATTACAACCCCAGGTCAGTGTTTATCCTTTAGGTAAACTGGCCCCTGTGTGCACATGGCTCAGGCAGACACCTCCAGCTCTGATAGCATCAGAAATCACCACTACTCGACGACGTGCTTCCACCTTCCCCCAGTAACACGTACCATCACCGCACAACCACCATCCATCTTCCTGCTTTACCTTGGGATCTCTGTCTCTGCGGCGTACACACAGATTCAGGGAGGGCAATTAAATCTCAGTCATATTGGCTGAAAAATGGTAATGCTACTCACTCTGTGCAGTGTGTGTGGCCACTGGTGATTTGTGCACAAGAACACCAGACATAGACAAAAAACAAGATCTACACAAAGTGTAGTATGTTTTAAATAGTCAACTGGAATATATGCAGGTGCCAAATGTGGATTTGTTTCAACTTGCAAAACGTTTATAATTCTTTGATAAAAATGCAGGCATGTTACCTTGCTATTACGGTTATATTTTATGTATACATAAATGCATTTGTATCACTTTATGTGTGGATTTTTAGTTATAGTTTTACTTATGTACATGTATTTATGATAAGATTTGAAATAAAAATGAAATTCAGGACAGTTCACTTGGACAAGGGAACAATATTTATTGAGATGCAAAAATGTTCAAAGATACAATGGGAGCTGTCTTTTATACAGTATGGGGAAGGGAGTTCTTCTGGAGATTTAGCATATGTGATCATCTTACGATTGTTTATTGTGAATATGAATATACTTAAGATATGTGTTTTTTTCTAACAATGTTATTTTTAGTTTTTTTTGTCTTTATTGTCTAGTCATCACCTTGCTTACTTTTTGAGGTGTTTTTTTAAACTGCAATGAGCTTCCTTTTGCCCGGTGAAAATGCAAGGAGCTCAAAATAGAGCTGCTGCTCCTTCACACTGAGAGGTCTGGCCTCTGTTTTGGATGTCTTCTGGACGCCGCTCTCTGGGGAAGACTGGGGACACGCATGGGAGCTATGTCTCTCTGGTCTAGCAACACCTGAACCCCTGGAGGAGCTGAATGAAGGGGTCTTTGCTTAAGCAGCTCCTCCTGTGACTGGATTTTGTCTGAGAGAATACTCAACTGTTTCCCATGCAATAAATGTGTCTCCTTCTTGTGAGAATGTAGGAGAAGCTCTAACTATCAATGCTCAAGTTACATTATAAAGAATCACACTGATCGTCTGGCCATTCCACAAATGCCATTCAACTCTTCACATGTACAATACACCTCATCCTCACTGTATACTACAGTGTACTTTTGCAATAGGAAAGGAATGTCCTGTACAGAGGTGTGGTCTGCCTGGGTGCTGTGCTCAAGAGCCTGTGTTTTATGGCGTGTTGGTGAGGCCGGCTCAGATATGGTTTCACTCGTCTTGCCAGAGCTTGGACGCAGCCACGCAGGTTTTATTTGATGTGGATGTCCAGTGTTGGGTTACAGCGCTGGCTTCAACATACGATCTGCATTATGAAGCTGGGAGAGAGCTGGTGGATGACTGGTGACTGGGCCAACAGACAGGAGAGGGAGAGAGAGAGAGGAAGAGAGAGAAGAGAGGGATGAGAGAGAGCCATAGAGGGAGCTAGAGAGAGAGAGAGAGACAGAGGGATGAGAGAGAGGGATAGATAGCGGGAGAGATAGATAAATAGAGAGAGAGAGAGAGAGGATGGAAGGGATGGAGAAACATCGTACGAATTGTCAAGAAGATGAAGAAAGTAGAGATTAGTTGAAAAATAGAGGGAGAAAATGTATTGTTTGTTTTATTAGAATCCCCATTAGCTGCCCATGTAATGTTGCTTGTCCTAGTCAGACCTGGGCATTTTTCCACCCATGGGCCAAATCTGATCCTTGGCCTGTTTTAATGTGCCCCCTGTAAGTTTTTGATAATAATTATCATAGTGTAGTGATAGATTACAGCAGCCTATATTTTACAGAAATGTGCTTATGAGCAACCACATGCACCCGAGTTTAATAATAAAAGACAATATACGTGTAGATGGAAGGTATTTGGGTATGTAAATGAAAGAATAATAATATAAAACAGCAACGTTTAATTCAGTGGAACCGACATGACCCAAAGGGTTGGTGCAGGGTCAACAATTGAAAATATATTAGCAAATAACAATATTTTACTAAAGCCAAAGCTGTTCGTCTCAGTTATAGTCAGTGCAACAATGCCAAATATGGGAAAATGGAGGGAAAACATTAAAGTTACTAAACCATAACAAACAATGCAATGGGGTATAGGCCCTAAAGCCCACACAGCCACCTGTACTCAACAAACACACATTCAACATGCATTGTCACTCTCAGGTAGATTTCACAGTTTCTCTACAGATTTCTCTGAGCAAAAGCCATATTTGTTTTGGGAAGAAATAGCTGATTAGCATGTTGAAACTCCCCATATGGACATCATACACCATCTGTTCCATGCATACAGAAAAAGGCTGCAACAGTAATGGTAGTTGTTTGGTACAAACAGGTCAATTGGCTTTTAGTATAACCTTAATGAAATCACTAATATGTCTGAAAGCAGTCAAGTGAAGTTTACATTATATTCAACGAACACACTTACTAAATAATTCTTTCCCACACTAAAATTTATGAAGCATATCTTAGCCACACCAGATGGCAATCAGAGCTGCACATATATCTCCAGCATGTATGGCTCATATACTTGAATGTACGCTGGCACAGTGCTCTAAACTCACACTTACTAAAACCTGTGTGGTGTGTTAAAGTTATTCAAAGTGTTGGATTGTAGCCTATTTGTTTAAAGCAGGAAGAATTAATTTTGCAGAGAAATACCTACTGTGAAAAGGTCAAAAGATAAGGGACTTAACTAAGGCAAACAAAGACTCCACTCAATAAATGTGTTAATGTAATATTAGAGGTGTAATGTGCAAAAGAGCAAGATATTTGTACAACTTTGAGATATTAAACTGTCATGTAACTGGTGCCGCCATCTTTTACTGAATAAACACAAACAGTAATAAAGATGTTATTAATATTACACAAACAGACGACTAGCAATTGCTCATAGAATGTGATTTTTCATCTTGATGGTCTTCAATTTACTTAAAATTAACTAAATAAATAATTTTGTCATGTATACTTTGTGATAGTATACATGACTAGCGTAAAGAAGAGCCGGACATGTATCCCTAATGCATGTAGGCCCTATATGTTGCTAAAGCTGTAGTCCCATCTTCTCCTACTGATAAGGCCAGTGTATTTAATATTGTGATGGAGTTTAGGTGTTGGGAGGTGGGAGGGGAGGGATCATATTTATATGATTTAACTGTTTTGAGGCTTTCTCGCTCTGTCAAATTGAGCCTGCACACCATTCTATAATTCCGTCTTATCAGCCAGAGGCTTTAGTTATTTACTTTAAAATGGACTAATTTCTTATTCCAGCGGAGGGGGTAGCGGCTACTGACTTGAAGAGCTGCTTCATGACCCAAAAAACTGTCAGTCTTTCCCTGGAATAAATTGTGGAATGTTCCATTTTACTCCGCGGGGGTGAACTAAAAGTGGAGGGCCCAAAGTCCTCAGATCTTACTCTCGCTGATATCCTCGTTTCAGACACACACAGTGTTGTTTAGGATCTGCAGACTCTCACAGTTTTCTCGTGTTCTGTTCGCTTTCTGGACCGGTCTGGACCGGTTGTTTTGCACTGCTCACCCCCGCCTCACAGAGCACAGGTTCGTGTAGGCTCATAGTAGAATCAATTCACAGAGAGGGCAGCTTGAAACCGCCTGCTCATGCCTGCGCGCTTAGTTTGGGGAGAGTGGCGTGTCGAGCAGCTTGGAGTTTAATAGTCCTGGTAGCATCCGTGCAGTATGTACATGTCTGTCTCTCCATGTGTACGTGCGTGGCGGTTACGGCCACTCAGAGACAACGTGTGCCCGGAATCTTGATTTGACGTTTCTGAATTGCCATCTTGTCTATGCGTAACGACGTTCACGACAGATGTCGAGAAATAAAGTTCCTACAGCTTTCTGGTCTATGGATTAGCCTAATATGTTTGTGTTTTCACTTTTATGTGTTGTGATGAGTTTATGTCTGGCTAAAGCTCCGTTGATGCCCAAAGAGATTTGACCATGTCACTTTCCCCATCACAAATTAGGCATTCCGCTAAAAAGCGCACAGGTTTAGTCTAGACTAACATATACATCCTAAGTTGACCAAAAATTATACACTGAAAATAAAGATACAATAAAAAAGCGTTTGTGAGTAAGTTATTAAGTTACCTGTTTCTCCTCGCAACCAAACGTTTGCGCTCCTCAGTTTTAATTCTACGTAATTACGCAGCATTTGCACAAATTACATTTTGCAGTATTTCTTAAACAGTTTTGTGCAATACATAATCTATGGAGCATGTTTTTATGTCTATTTATTATTTACTTTTCACAGAAAATGCGTGATGGTATACTACTGTCACCATTTTCAAATGTTCTGACGTCAAAATGATTTAAGGACTTTGTAAAGCTCTGATAGGCATGCCCAGTCCCTCACTGCGTGTCTCTGACAAACTTTTGTGTCGCTTCTAGATAAGAATAAATGTGATTCTTACTTAAATCGATTTAGATTTCTAATGCGGCGTCTATCTGAGCGGTACACTAATTGAGCAAGATGCATTTTTGTAATTTCTTGCAGTGTAGCCGAGATAAATTATTCACAAATTTACAGTAGTGCAATAGACTGTCCAATCAATTCCCTGATGAACTCTACTCCTCCTTTACTTCGGCCTCTCTCCTCTCTCATTATTCTGCTTATTTCCACAGTCACACACGCTCCTCTCTCCGCGTGCATTTACGTGCGTGCGCGTGCGTCTGAGGTGGTGGCTTGTTTAATGCACTGCAGGTTGGCTCCTGCAGCAGGTCTGGCTAGATAAGAGCAGCACACGCTTTCAGAGGGGAGGGAGGTAGAGAGAGGGGAACATTGCCTCCTCACTCACATAAACCATTAAATTGTAATAATGGGGCCACCAGCGCTTCAGACTGAATCCATAGCGCCCCCTTTGGGCAAAATAAAGGACCGCCAATGCATCTGGATACTGCAACACGCCTAGGTTGTTAATATGTAGAATTCACAGATTTAATATGAAATTGGACAGGTGTCTGGACTGTTCCATTGTTTTGGCCAATTATGATAAAGTCTATAGTCTCGTCACGGCACCAGTGGCACCTGGTGTAAAATACCTTAAATCAAGTCTTATAACCAGAATGGTATTGTGTCTTTCTTGGCACTATGTTAGAGACCCTTTACTCAGAGTTTACTTGAGTCACTGCTTTAGACATGTGTCTTAAGAGTAACCTACCCTGTCTTTCACTGTCACCGAAGGATCTCTCACATTCATCCTTGTCCCATGTATGTACTGTACGTTCAGTGTTCTTATGTTAAATAGACACTTCACTGCAGGGTAGGTCTGACTTTTGGAGTTTGTCTGTCAAATAAAACTGGGCCAGACCTCATCCTCTATGCTGCTGTTTCTCTGACATGATGAAGTTTGGTTTTATTAGCCTATATAATTGAATTGTCTTTTGTCTGTTATTTCGTAGACAGCCTCCTTCAAATGCATCCTGTCTGTCAATTAAGAAAACTGCATGAGGATGGGGGAAATTTTCAGGGTAAACTTGCATTAACAGCAGATGTGAGAGTGGTTGTCAACATTATCCAATGGAAGTTACTCTAGGGCCACCAAGTGGATCTTAGTCGTCATTACACATGCTTTGAGGTAACTATGCCCAAACAAAATTAAAGTGCCTTTTTAAAGTTGTTTTCAGCCTACTCCATTAAAATATTTGAATTTAATTATATTTGAATAAAAATGTAGGCTATTTAGTTAGATTTTGCATTCACTCTAGGATTTGAGTTCAGCTGCTTTACACCTCACACTGTAAAAGACAAGAGTGACGTGACTGTGTATCAGGACTAAATGAATGAATACATTGAGTACTATCATGATCATTGTGATATCTGCAGTAATTAAACACAGTTATAACAAAGCTGGAGTTGTCCCTTTATTTACAATGAAAACACTTTATTGGTGATATTGTAAGCATTGTCTTGTTGAAAAGGAACAGACTAGTAAAAAAACGCATACAGATTTTTAGTTCAAATCCTTCTACATTGTTCCACCCAGAGTAGACACTGAATATAACTGAATCTCCTTTTTGTTAATCATAGTCATTCAGTATTACACATTCTATTCAATGGCTACAGTTAATAGTAACACAAAAGAATCACAATTCTACAGCAGAGTCGAGTTGTACTGGCATGGGGCGAAAGTTTAACTACCAAAGCATCACTTGCATGCACGGTTTATTATTGTCTACACAGCTGGGGCTAAAAGAGAGCGTTATACAGGACATCGAAAGCACTGAAAGAAATCTGTCTGTAGTAAGACTGTGTAACTCTGCTCCATAAAAAGTCTATGTCAAAAGCTTTGCAATACATACAGCGTACACTAACCAATACCATAACATTGTGGCCACTGATATTCTGCTCCCCATATGCACCATATATTGGACTGCTGACAGATACTGACCACTACATACCAGGAACACCCCACAGTGTTTTGGAGATGCTTGGCAGTCTAGCCACCAAAATGTGCCCTTTGTCAAAAATGTTCAATTCCTAATGCTTGCCATACACCACTTGTGTTCAACTATATGCTTCAGTGGTCCCAATGTTATGGCAATTCAATGTTGTTACAGAGGTTATCCTTCAGTTTGTGCCCTAGGAGATACAAAAGCTATCAGAAAGCACACTGAACAACTAAGAACTCTGGTATAAGTGATATAATAGCGTTTTTATGATATGAGAATACCCATTGTAACAGTAATAGGTGCAAGCTTCCATGTCCACACTGTACACACCAACTTAATGCATTTGTCTGATGATGTAACTGTACATGGCACTTTGATAACATTAACTCTGTGATTCTCAATAAATACAGTAGAAAATAAATATGCATTTGAGCAAAGGGATTATTCAAAGACTTTCAAATATTTGTGCTATATCCAAAAAAAAAATGGAATAAAAAGATGCCATCCAACAAAACGAGGAAATTCCAGTGTACTCTCTGTGCCAGTCCCAAGACAAGATAGGTGCATTAGGGGGCATCAGGTGTAATCCCAAATCAATATGAAAATGTATCCACACCAAGGGCCAATGGTTAACAAAGGCTACTCCAGAGGGGGGGAGCTTAGAGGGAATTATAATCTATCCTATCCTTAAGAGACTTGATATTAGACGATAAAAAGATAAAAGTGCTCACAAAGCTGATTATGTAAACAGACCATAAAGCTCCTAAGAGTGCTCTCAAAGGTATTTCTCTCTTTACCTGTAATTTATCTTGTCTACCACCCACCTTTTTCTTTCCTAAGGCTATTAATTAATTGTAGTGTAGTTCTTCATTTGTCAGACATTGTTTACACAGCGTATGAAAGATGATAGTAAAATGCACAGCTGTGAATTATATTTTCTGCTTGTCTCTGGTGTTTGAGAGATAAATTCAGAGTTATTAATAAGTTAAAATAATCATGACTGTACAAGAAAATGACAGAAGAATGAATTGCAGTAAGTAAAATCCCCAATGGCAGCGGAGACCCCATATCATAGAGACAACAAAATACATTGATGCCATCTCTTTTCAAAAATTATACTCCGATAAATAATAAGGTTATCTAAATGCAAGTTTTGTTGAGATCCACTTTGACTGGCAGAGGCCCGGCCTCCTGGCTCTCCTCTGATTGTTTCATAGTAACTGCAATCATTGGGCTCAGGTGGAAAGGGTTTACTTTCTGGGTATTGTCCAGAAACTCCTTATCTCCATTGATGCTCAACTACACAAACAGAAAAAAATACAAAGAAATTATCCTACAAAGTTATAAAAACACATTCAAAAAGCATAATAATTTAAGAGTGAGAATGTGAAGTGGCTAAAAAGTCTTTTCTCACCTGAGTTTTGATGTGCTGCTCCGGTGCAGTGACCAGACTGGCACAGCTCAGCCACAGCATCACCATGATGGACAGGAAGAGACACGCGGCTAAGATCCAGCGAGGGAGACCTGAGCGCCTGCAAAACAAAACGTGCATCAGAATCAGAAAGAATCAAGGAGTTCACTGCTATTGTCAGTGGACACAAATTCACACAAACTAGGAAAACATGCGCAACATAACAAAAATATATAAGAGGATTACCCTAAATACAGTGCTTAAATTTTCAACTGTATTTAATGCAGTTCTGTGCAGGATACCTCGACATGCATCCAAGGAAGTCATGTTCAGCAGCTGGGTCCTCTGAGTGCTGCACTGGATGCTTCCCTTTTCCTCCGGCTTTAGGCGCTCCTTTCTCTCCATGTCCTCTCAGACCTGTCCCGAAACATTTAGTTTGGTTTGTTCTCAAAAACCTCATAAAACATACATATTATTCAGCGGGAGTGTTTGTGCTCTCACCGTGGGGTCTCTGGGTGTGAGAGTGGACCTGGGGCCACGGTTTGTCCGCCACATTGGAGCGAGGGGCCTGCAGTTCAGGGACCGCGTACTCCATCTCAGGCTGACTCTGAAAAGAAACAACAACAATAATAATAAATCAACTAACATGAGTGAAAAATGGACAAGAGCAATACTATTTTGATATACAAAGCATAGGTTATACACTGAAGAATACTATACCACTCAGTTATTACACCATATGTAACATTGGTGAACATGTTTGAAAAGGAAAAGGATTCAAATCATTTTTTGTTGATGTTTAGCACAAGTTACATTGTTTTAAAATGGGACAGTTGTTCTGCCCTCCACAGCTCACTGTTTCCAACAAGGACTCATTAAAAGAGGATTTGGGTTTCCCACTGATGTCTCCTCCCTTCACTACAGTAGCGACGCTCATAGCGGTGGTCCCTCTGTTCTCAACAACACACATTTATACAACATGAGACATTACAAGAGTCGGTCAACACTGCACCCTCTGTCTTATATGAGCATTTACCTTTTGCTAGTAATAATAAAAACTGCATCTCTGGAGTAAGGTACAAAGGAGATGTAAATGGCTCAATTCCCATTTCAAATTCTACAAACCTACATAATTGAAAACGTTATTTCACAACAGCCTTTATTACCCCTAGTGTGCAATGTTTTCTGACAGAGTGCATTGAAACCAGATGCTGCTCCAGTGTGAAGGTTTTGGGGAAGAGGGCACATGTTAGGAGGAGGCTTCTGATTGGCTGAACCCTTACGGGATCTAACCATCAGAGCGAGTGAAGTCCGGGCTGCATCTGCTAAGCATTACCAAAGGGGATGTAAAAGGTGCTCTGCTTTAGAGCGGAGGAGGGTTTATGCAGTTCAGAAATGCTAAAATGGGTCGAGGAAGCAATTAAAACTATATTACTGGTTTGTGCTTTTATTCCAGTATAGTAGGCCTATGCTGTGCTAAACCCAAACCTACATAAATGTTTGGAGTTAAGGCAATATTAGCACCTGGCTCACAACAAATATATAGCTTTACAATGTCTGAAGCCAACTGAAGTTTGTAAATTATACCTCCTACTGTTTGCAGATGAAAATGAAATAAAAGTACTGTGCTAATCTATGGTCAAGGGGTTTGGTCCCAAGTGCATGTGCTGAATGTCTTCCTCTACCTTAGTGCCCATTTCATGCTGTTCATGGTCAAAACATTGTAGAAAGAAAAAAAAACAACAAAAAAACAAGATCTAAAATAAAATTAAACATTAAACCTGTAGGAAATGGTTTAAAAACAGTAGCATTGACAACACATCAGGGGATAGAGTGGGACCTAACAAGACTTAATATTTTGGAGGTTCTGTTAGACAGTGGCATTGATGGATATGGGATTAGGGATGAGTGCAGAGGGACAGCTCGTGTTAGGAATAACATCAGAGAGAAAAGATGGATGGAAGTATTTCATTTGTCTAAATATTCAGGGGTCTGTTTACCTCAAACATATCACTGTCATGATGTTTTGTGCATGTGCAAAACATCTTACAGCCCTGAAGTGCGTCACATGTGGGTGCAGCACATTGACTCTCGAGAGGTGAGAAAACATGACGTCTCATTTATAAGTCGCTTTCACGCTCCTTTTCCAAAATCTGACAAATCACCACCAGAGCGTTTTGTTCTGGTTCTCTTCTGTTCGCACACTCATTCATTTTGTTCCTTTCAAATCCACTCTGCCAGATTGACAAATGCAAGATGAAATGGGTTGGAGAGACTAACTTGTACACTGTTACAGCAAATATAATGAGCTCAACACACCACGGCTCACCGCCAAGGAAGTATTTAATCAAGTGACCTTTGTCCACATTGTTACTCTGTCTCATTCATGAGCTCAAATTAATTCTGAATGCCTATTATAGATCGGTTATTATTTGTATCATTTTTATTGGACTTGAGCTGAATCCTGATAATAAAAACCTGCCATAACAAGCACCTGCTGTCTCAGCCCATTAATGATATTCATTAGGAAAGGTGACATGTGTGACCTTGAAAATAATGAATAAGGATGTGAAATAATATTGTATTTTGGATAGAAACAAAGTGATGCATCGTAATAACCCACTATAATTTAGTGCTATCTCCAAACCTACAGTATGAGACTTGAATATAAAGGTAGATTATTTACAGTTGTGCCTCAATATACAAAACCAAAAGCACAGTGCAGTGCAGAATACTGTATTTTTTATGAAATGATATGAAATGGATATAAAATATACTTAGCCAGTTGTTTTTTGTTTGTTTATTAAGCTTATCATGGTCACATTTTGCTATATAGTTCTTGATTTTACAGCCACTTAAGTTACCTCAAAATATGAAGCTTATTCTCATTGTTTATATATTGGTGTTGATTGATTTTAATCAAAAAGTTATAGCAGTACCCAATAAACTCACGTTACTGCACCCTCCTTCTCTGCTTCAGTCTGCCTTTCACTGCTAAAAAGAGCACACATCAATTACTCCAACCGGAATGTTAGTAATTTCATGTTCTGTGGCAGCGGCATCTGAGCTTTTCCAACCTGAATACTGCCGCTTATATCTTGTAATAAATCTCAGCATACATATACAGTGTTCTTGTCGACAGTAGGGCCTTTTGTATGGGCTACAGTGCACAAAGACTATAATTTTACATACAGGCCTTTAATTATGAAGCAAAATTTACCAAATAGTCACGTAATGCAAACAGGAAAAAACCTCTGACACTTAAACACGTCTGGTTTTGTTTTTGAAAAACAGGATAAAGGCGATCGAGTACTTAGACAGTTGATTGTTGATTGCCAAATACGAATACTTACTTGTAAACAATATATTAATGTCTTCAAGCTTAGGCTTTGTATAAATTGTTAATTTTAAACTGAAAATTGCAATAAAATTGCAATAAAAAAATTGGACCATTGGCATACAAGAAAATGTCCTAAAAATAGGCTCACACAAACAATAATAACCCACTCAAGTCTAGATCAAAATTATGTTTTACTGACCATTTTGCCATTTTTTGTGTTAATTGTTCACTCAACCTTCAGTGTCTAAGCCTGTGAGATGACAGTAACTATACTTCATAGGCATAGGATTACTTATGACTGAAGTCATCCATATGACAGTGGACAATATACAGTATGTGGAACACCAGTATTGTACCTGGAACACCACGACTTTGCCATCGTCTGCCTGCAGGTAGAAGGTCCAGGTGGAGGAGATGAAGCTTTGGGCCGAGCTGACAATGTCATTACACCAACTGGATACAGCCTCCATCACCGAGGGGGCCTTGGGGCGCAGGGTCATGGCCTTCAGCTGTGGGGAGTAGGACAGTTGAAGTCGATCTGTGTGTTGACTAAATGTACTTAGGTAAATATGGTAATGTATCTTTCACATATTTTCATACAAAACACACAGATTCAAAAGATAGTTTGTGATCAATTTTACACTCGAATTTAAAAGAAAAATCCCAATACTGTTGTTGCTGAAGCAAGCAATACTTTTCTTCTTCTTTTTTATTGTGGTATTTGAAGTGATACATTCATAGTATCACTGTTAAATATGTTTCCTTGTATTGCATCTCTCTGAGAGTGTCCTTCACCTTCCTCCTCTGGATCTCTGGTTCAGAGGGCTGACTGGAGCAGCCGGTGGTGCAGGCCTCCTGCTCCAGAAGCTTCATGTATGCCTCCTGACACGCTGCAGAGGAGACACAAGCAAAACTATGTAAATAAGACAGATAATGCATGATAATGTATGAGAGGAGGTTACATAGTAAAAGGCATATGCAGGACTACAAACAAGCTTTATATGTGATAGATATAAAGACATAGACTGGCCCTACAAATGTGATTTACAAGGCGTTAGCACTTGAGAAACAGGGGGCAATGAGGCATCTGCTGTCTGGATAGCAAATCACATCATTGATTTCCAATTCAGCAGTCCAACAGACGGAACTGCCAGAAAATACTTCCTGAGTCTGCCACCTTCACTGACAGCAGCAAGAACAAAGAGTAAAAGGTTTCAGTTTGTTCACAAACCAGTGGGTATAAATTGTTGATAAATATAGGAAATATTGAGAAAATAAATAATTGTATGTTAAAATGAAATTTGTGGAAACTTAGAAGCTGTTTCACTGTTTCACCCCTCTTGTTCACTGAAACAAATGAACAGAAAACTAAACAGACTCACCTCCCTGACACTCCTCCTTGCTGGTATTGAAGCCAGCGTTGCCATTGACGAACTGGCAGATGGAGTAGAGACGACATCCACGGTGACAGGCGTTCATTATGGAGTCCTACAGCATCCAGTCACACCACACAGAGGAACAAACAGGACAGGGGATGGGGCATTAGACATGTCCTCTGGGATTTTGGATGGACAGAGGAGAGTTACAGAGGATAGACAGGGGATAGTTACAAATTGTGTTTTGGATGTTTTGGAGTTGGACAGGTTATAATTTACAGGATTTACGCATTACACACTCACACAATGGATTCAAATTTCCGCCCACGAAAAAAAGTAGGCTATATTACTACAATTTCTCCAATGACCATGTCTCATTTCTTCACTTGCAATGTGAAGAAATTGCACCCTCTGGTGGTTGTTTTAGAAATAGACTGGACAAAGAAATTCTCGACCGTGAAGGGTCCATAATTGTTGCTGTCAACATCTTCACCGCGGTTTTTCATCTTTATAAACAAAGGGCCAAAACTCATGATTAACCCAAATCCAAAAATTGCACCCTTTGTCTTTGACATTTGACAGACCATCTATTTCAGTCCTAGCGCAACTCCAGTGTGAAACAGCAGATGACAGGGCCTATGCAGCTTCTGCTTCTGCAAGATGTCTGAACCACACCTGAAGCCTCAGAAATGACAAGCTGTATCAAAACCTTATTGAGACCATGCCATGGCCTTGTGCACGGAAGAAGAAAAACGCATTAATACATTTTATTTCTCAAAAGTAATGGCTCAAAGCTCATTAGGGGCTTGGTCCAGGGTGTACTGAATATCATATAATATCAAGAATTTGTGTAGTATTGAAGTCAATACTACTAACTAGAAAGCGTACCATGTTAAAGGTGAACACGAAAAGAATCTGCATCCATTTACGGCCTGTGTGTGTTTTAGCATCCCTAAAATGCGGAGACAGACGGGAGGCTGCAGAGGCACCGTTATTACGCACATTATGTACACAGATGAAGTAGGCCTATGTGAATAAATAAAGTCTATAATGTGGAAACACCCTACATATTATAGCCTATAAGGTTTTGTTCACAATATAGTCCGCCTAATATAGCCTATAGGCTAAGCGTTAAGGATGAGATGCAGTTGTTGAGGGTGCTGGTAATGCGTTCTCTGCAGTGAGGCTACGCTATAGCCAGGAAGGAACAGGAATAACTTACTTTAGCAGGGCTTTTGTTTTTGATGGTCAGCTGGCATTGCTTTTTGCAGTAATTGATGTCGCCGAGTTGGTTGTCAAAAAGATCCGAGGACTCAGCTGCGAGTGCAGCGAGGAGCACGGAGAGCAGTGCCGAGAAGCAGCGCATGTTTCCGCCTAAAAGGAGCCCAAAGCCGAGGAGAGAAGCGCGGAGAGTCGAGATCGTAGCAACACTGAGCTCCCTTTGTGGCGGCTCTGGCGCTGCTGCTGCGGATGCTGCTGCCTCAGCTTGCCTCCTGCTCGTGCCACTGATGAGCGGCGGGCCGTGGCGTCACCATCATCATCACGCACGCTGCCCCTCCAAAAGCACACAACTGCAAATGAGCCTCCACTGCGGTGCACTGTCCCTGCCAGTGATTAAAGTACAAGGTAATAACATTAAAATGCGCCTCATAGCTGAAACATAAGGTCAACATACACGTGCATGAATAATGAACAATAGGCTATTTAAGAAGACTTTTCCCTTTGGTTTGTATCTTTGTAATAGGAAATGTTACTGTAAATCAAGGATAGCCTAGAGGTTTTTTGGTTTAGGGTCTTTGGACCACAAGCACCCTGGGACTATAGACAAATAATAGCCTGCCCTTCGATGCGTCTTTTCTGTTCACCAGTTTGTGATGTATTTTGGTACCTACATTGAGCCATTATTTGCCTTTATGTGCGTGTTGTGGGAGTGTGTCTGGGAGGGACAGTATTGAGCACTAATCACTAGAGACTGAGAGAGAAAACAAGGGAGGAGCAAACAGCATTAACCTGAGCGCTGGGTCTGCCGCACAACCACTTTGGGAGTTTAAATGGACCCGTAACTTCTCGTGTTTCCACAAAGTACAGCCTGCTTTTAGCTTCGGGACTCCCAACTTTCTCCACGGAGCAAATGTGATCTGAAAACAGGAAGTACGGCTGCGTCTCTCACTCTGGATCCCCCTTCCTCGCGCCAGGACTACAATCGTACGGGACAGGCGAAAACTAGAGCGTAACTTACCATGCTTTGCTACTACTTTCTCCTCCTACTCGCTCCACATGGGTTACTCTGCTCGACACGTAAGTAGCCTACTGTTCTTTGATTTTGATTTTTTTTTTAAATGTAGCCTATGTTCTGTTTTTGTGCTATTTCAATGTCAACATTAATGCGATGATCCACTTTAGATCAAGATCTTGCAAACGTTTCTTATCAGTACATCTCTTGTCTCTTGTTGATCAAAGAAACCACAAAAGTTTCCTTGGCTTCTTCTAAGTCAAAACACCGCACCTTTAATAATTATCATAGGTGTGTATCTGTGCTCCTCAGGGCCTTTGTTGGACAAAGTTTCTAAAGGATGGTATAGCCTACACAATGTAAAGGGGGAAAATACACACATGGCAGCCATTTATTATGAAGTAGTGCCAAAGACTAACAAACATCAACCATTACATTGCAATTCCAAAATATATTTCAGATTGTATTAGCAGCAGTTATTACATGTGCTGTCATGCTCCTGGAGGATAATGACAGTGAACAAGGCCTGTTAATCATTGAAATATTATAACTAATGAGACAAATAAAAATGAACAGTGCTCGTTAGTAATGTTGCATGAAGGCAAACTCACAAACCATAACTATTCCTGATACTAAAGAAAATCTAACTTCTTTCTTATATGCACACAGTACCTAAGACATTATCATGGCCCTTTATAACATGAGCATAACAACTCTCATCCATAAGGCACTTCTAAGCTGTTTTGGTGCATGTGTTAGATTACTTGCTGGCGCCCACCTGCAAACAGATCATAAACCTCACACATTAGTCTGTGTATAAGTGTGAAACTGTCCACTGGTAACATTCGGACACACTGAGAGTGTTCCCAAAAGCATCAATCATAAACTCAAACAGACAGGACAGACCCAAGGCGGGTCACTGCGTGGAAAAACATTCAAAGACACAACTGACAGACTGCACTGACCTTTTGGGGGATCCTCCTGGACCATCATAAATCCCTTCATTACAAGGTCATAAATATGCACAGGTTTCTGCTGCAGTCTGGCTGCAAACAAGAGCTTGTCGATTATAGAAAAATAATCATTATTATTATTTAAATCATAATTGAAGGTACAATCTGTAAGCAACTTTTCCACTCAAGGAAACAAAATGTGCGCATTGAATGCACTTAAGAGTTTATGCTTACATTCTTTAGTAATCAATTAGAGCAATAATCATGAATGCAACTGAAATTTTATTTAATTAAGCCCTACGGCAAATGCACAAATGCATACTCTCTATGGAAATATTTCAATTTTTTGAAATGATGATGCATGCCATTTTAACTGCATTATTAAATCAAGAGCAAATGGTTATTTTACAGACAGACAGTTATAGACAAAAATACACTTGTAATTATGAATTTGGTTTTAATGTGTGTCTTTGTTACCAGACATTGCAGTCATCTCCCCTCAGGACCCTGTGCTGTTGATGGGCTCCTCTCTCACAGCCACCTGCACCCTGAGTCCGGCGGTGAACCTCCATGCCGGCTCTCTGTACTGGACACTGAACGGAGCACGTGTGCCCAGCAGCGCCTACAGCGTGCTCAGCCCCGACACTCTCAGCGTCACCCTCCAAAACCTGAGCGGCTCCAGGCAGCAGTCTGGAGACAACCTGATGTGCCACGGAGCAGACGGGCACATCCTGGCGGGGTCCTGTCTCTATGTAGGCTGTAAGTGTTATATGAAGTACAGGTGTGGGTAATATCGAAACATTTTTAATATCACAATTGGTGTTTTGAAGCTCCACACAATTTTAGAATATTGTCGAGTATATTGTCTGGAAAATATATATTAAAAATATAAAAATAAAACAAATTTGGTATGGGTAAGAAGTGATATTTCTGCACTTTTCTTTTCTATGCATGTTTTAACACATCTGATTTCTGACTATTATGACAATTCATCACATTCTGATGAATTGTCTGAATATTGTCTGAATATTGTCATAAACCCAAAATTTTCAATTTTTGCAGTATCGCCCACATCTTATATGAAGTAGTAACAAAGCTCAGCTACTCAGTGTGATGCTTGAAGGAGCTTTGTGAAACTCAAATAGAAAGTTTTTTATTTATATTATTTTATAGGGTCAAGCCAGGTTTAAGCAGTGGTAATTTATTAATGACAGTATGAATAATTTTAGCTCAAAGAGTCCATATTTGCATACTTTTAACAGCTTTTATTAATTTAATATATAGGACCGTTCTGATTTTGTGTAATGCTATATATGTAATATTGTAAAAATACATTGATGGAGGAATATTTAAATGATATTGAGGCTCACAATTCAAAACAGTTCAAAATTAAAAACATATTTCTGAAAGCACTTGGGTCTTGTGCAGGTATTTTTTGGCCATGTTGTTGTGAAGCTGTTTTCATTCTTGTTTCCCCCTAGTGCCCCCAGAAAAGCCAGTGAATTTGACATGTTGGTCCAGAAACGCTAAAGACCTGAGCTGCAAGTGGAGCCCTGGGGGGAGGGGTGAGACGCACATCCAAACCAAGTACACCCTCAAGTACAAACTGAGGTGAGCGCCCAGACCGGGATCACCGCGTCCAACACTATGCAGGTACACTAACAGCTAATATGCTGCATTTAGTTTAGTATCTACCACACCGACACAGTTTTCATTCATTTTTGGTCTATATTGGTACATAGTAGAGGTAATGTAATACATAAGGACTTCGGTAGTGATTTATTCTTTCTTGTGTCCAGGTGGTACGAGAGAGAAGAAGAGTGTGGTAATTATAGAACAGGCAAACAGCGATATTCATGCTACATCCCTCGTAACCCTGCCCTCTTCACTCCATATGAGATTTGGGTAGAAGCAGCCAATCAGCTCGGCTCCTCCATCTCCGACATCACCACTCTGGACATCCTAGACGTAGGTGAGAAAACTAAATTAAAAATTTGATTTATAAAAAGTATTTTCATTGCTACTATGTGGCAAACATATTGTGAATGCTTACCACTTAAATAATTGCAGACAGATTTTATATAAAAATTAAGATATATCTACCATAAAAGCAATCAGTTATTTTCTCTGATTAACGTAACAGCAGATTAACATTCTGCATGTTGTAGGGGCTTGTAATTAATAGGAATGTAGCTGTGACATTGTAAAATCACTGTTTTCGATTTGATTGTTTATTCTTTTAATGAACCTATGAAAATTGCTTCCAATATTTACTTTAAGAATATTAACAAGACAAACTGAATCTATAACACAATAAAACTACTAACAGAGGATTAGCTATAGACCTCTCGAATAAAAATCCGCAAGCATATCACTGAAAATCTGAAATGATTGATGATGTCAATTTGATTAAAATCTGATGAATTTTCCAGCCCTACTTAGCAACATAAGCAGCAACACAATGTCGTTGTTTTTTTTGCTATTTTTTGTGCAGCCTACAGGAAAATCCTGCTATTAAACACTAAACAATATTAATCATTTAATACAAGAGCAATAACAACACTAAAGGCTCATTAGGCCATTTTTAGGGAAAAGTAGCATTTCTTTAAGTACAGCGGCTAAATAACAAATAGTAGCATCTGTACTCCCTTATCATTTAAGTAGATTGGATTCTTTTAAAACACAGGGTAATTCATGAGGATGTCCTTGTTGTACAAACAGAAAGCATTTTTACAAGACATTTTCATAGTTCTCTTTCTTCTCTCATTTCTTTTGGCACCTTATATTTCCTTTGTCTGGCTGTGCTGATGTGTGCAAATTTTATAGCAGAAGGTAAAAGTTGTATTTTTCACTGACTGAAGGAGCGGTTGAACAGGAACCACTGACTAAGCCTTTAGAAAGCCAGTAGTCTGCAGTTTACCAGCTGGGTACTGTCAGAACCTTCCTAAAAGCAGAAAATCCACACATTTTAGGTTGTGCACATTATAAGAATACAATGTTCAACATATAGTTTGAATAGTTTGTTACTCAAAACATATGGTTTGAAATCAATGCTATTAGTCAATGAGTGTGAAGTTATTCACTATATATACTATATTATTTTGGAAATAAATTATTCCAAATACCCAATAGGGCTTGGGAGTATAACAAAAAAATATTTATTTTTTATTTTATCGTATTCAAAACACTTTACATAAGCTAGCCAGCTAGTTTTGAAATGCAACTTTTCACAACTTTTTACAACAATGCAATGAGCTTTATACACCAAATATGGCAGAACACCCCATAATATAGTTGATGATTAGAAATTGAGAAACACTGTCCTATGTAACACTATAGAATAGATTACACAAATCATGTCCTCTTTGTCCAGTGACCACAGACCCTCCGGCCAATGTCCAGGTGAGTCGAGTGGGAGACCTGGATGACCAGCTGACGGTTCGATGGGCCAGCCCCCCTGACCTGAAGGACATCCTGTTTCAGGCCAAATACCAGATCCGCTACAGGCTGGAGGATAGCTCAGAGTGGAAGGTACAGTCCACCATAAAGAACAGCATAAAAGGCACATACACACACACACACACACACACACACACACACACAGTAGTCATCCTGTTTCAGGCCAAATACCAGATCCGCTACAGGCTGGAGGATAGCTCAGAGTGGAAGGTACAGTCCACCATAAAGAACAGCATAAAAGGCACATACACACACACACACACACACACACACACAGTAGTTATGACACTTCTGAGGCTGCGGTTTGAATATCTGAGGCACAGCACAAATGAACTTGCTCTTCATGCATTTCTTCAGTCTTTTGTGTGATTTCAGTAAAAGCTTCTTCTGCAAAATCTGCTGCTGGTGATTCTTCAATAAAAAGTCTGAAACATAATACCTTTGAAGTGTACAAGACATACCTGAATACATGAAATGTTTTGATGGTTAAAACTTTCTAAAATTCACCCAAACCTTTACATGTCTGTAAATATAAAGCAACTATAGTAGTTACCTATCCTTCTAAGGTAAGTATGAAAATGAGCACCCAGATTCCATTAAAGTGGACCCCCGAGGGATAGCCTGCCTTGTTTATTTATTGATTTATTCTGGATTTGTCCCTTTTAACACAAAGATTTGTTTACTTATCCAGATTGTGACAAAAATTACCTGAATAATCCAACTAATAAAATATATATATTTTTAAACTTTATTCCTATTCCTATTCCTCTTTCAGATTGTGGATGACATTGGTAACCAGACGTCATGTCGCCTGGCGGGGCTCTACCCTGGGACAGTGTATTTTGTGCAGGTTCGGTGCCGGCCTGTGGGCATCTATGGGTCCAGAAAACCAGGCATTTGGAGCGACTGGAGCCACCCAACAGCTGCCTCTACACCCAATAATGGTGAGTACCAATGTTGGAAATGTCTTCTTTTGCAAACATTTGAAACATTCTTACCATTTAATTTGTGCCTCTGTTCTACTAATGAAGATTTCCAACACAATTAAAACCAGAAAACAATGTGCTTATCTGAGCTTTAACATCTTGACTCCAAAGATGTAAACCGTATGTGACCCAAGAGGAACCATGGTAAAATAGGCATCATACTTTGATAGAGATCTCAGAGCTGAGGATCAGAGGCAACTGCAGGCAGCCGTGAGGATTTTTGTAACAAAACAAACATCGATCAAGTTAAAAAGCTGCTTGTCTGTCTGCAACTTAAGCTGGTCTATAAAGACTGAGTGGAAGCAGGTTTGTGACCAAGAGCAGCAGATAATGAGTTACATGGGTTATGTGGTGTTTACTCTCAGAGGGAGGAAGCCATTATCAGGATCTGTTGTGTGCCTTAGACAGGTCAGTGTGGTGGACTTACTGCATTCAGTAGTCTTCTCATCTTTAATATGTTTGAAACTTTTGCGTAGGTGTTATTCATGCATCAATTGTGAAAGTTTTATTTTACCTGCTTAGTATCTTTTATAATCCCAACTAGACTTGACTTGTTTTTGTATTTTTTGCTGCATTACGATTATTTCAAATTATTACAAAGTTTTATAAGAGTATCACAAAAATTTTTACTACTCATGACAAAAGTACCCATAAAAAAACAGAAGTAGACAATTTGGCTGTATTGCGTTAAGCTTTTGTCTCACCTTCACCCATTTGCTACCCCCCTCTCTCCTCCAGATCGGCTGTACACGACCTCCTGTGACCCCAAACCAGGCGACCAGAACGCCACTCTGCGCAAAGAGCTCAAGCAGTTTTTCGGTTGGGTCCGTAAACACGCCTATGGCTGCAGTGGCATGTCCATCAAACTGTATGACCAGTGGAGAGTGTGGGTCCAGAAGTCTCATAAAACAGGCAACCAGGTAGGTAAGAACCATCTTTGACTGTTAACTAATATATTATAGTTTGGTTTTGAGTTAGTTCTCAGCCTGAGTAAATAGAGAGGGGAGCATCATAAAGGGCTTCTGGCATAAACAACAAAGTGGAAATAACTGCATGCAGTGTAGATGATTTACTGAGGGAGGTCAATTAGGGAAAATTCTAAGGAAAAAACAGTATATCATAATGGAACATGCACTAATGTAACCAGGCAAATGAGCTCTTACATGGCTGCCTTGAGCTGAATTTCTGACCTTGCTTCGTTAAGCCTTGTGGTCAAGATTTTTAAAAACAAAGACATTCCCTCATATAGACAGTCTGTGTAGTTTCAGTCTCTATTTTGTTATCAGGTTAAATGTGTGGTTTTGACTTCAGTGGCCTAAAAGAAGAGCCAGAGAAGTATATATTGATTTTACCATGTTCACTTTTTACCACAACAAACAAAATGGAGTACTATTATGAAGTCTGCTACATGAGTTTCTGTTCAGTTTCTTGGCATGTAAACCTTTTCATGAAAATAACTCAGCCCTTGTTTGTTTGAGTTTGGAGTCAAAATCTGTCAGTCAAAGCTATCCTGATATCCTCATGATATCTCTCTCCAGCTACCCACTTTTTAGTGCACAGGCTGTTTCCTAAACAATGTCTTTGTTTACCATCCATGAAAGTATTGCATTGATTACAAACCAAGTTCTGAGCAAGGTGAGGAACTGAGTCAATTTTTATTAAAAAGGCTGTGTTCATCGGCAAGTGATATAAAGTAAACCGCATAAGCATTTGACAGATACCCATTTTACATTGAGTCCTTTTAATTTATATGCATATAAACTCAATAAAATTAAATGTAAATGTTGATGAACTAACTGCAATATAGTATTTTACTTCTTCATGCTACTCCAAGGTTGTAGATAAGAAAAAAACACTTAATATTTTTACAGTTAAGGATATAAATTACTGCCTAGTTTAATTGTCCCAGTATAAAACATCTGCTCTCGCC
>KN486193.1:0-70469 GCA_000787095.1 Periophthalmodon schlosseri | reverse complement strand
CCAAGACACAAGGAAACCGAAATGACCCCTGGACTCTGCAGCTATTATAGGTTTGTGAAGGCCAATAATCTATCTAATGCTGGTCATTACGAATGTCAAGCTTTCTATATGGAATACCCTACAAATGGCCCATGTTAGGTTATATTATTATAATATACGTAAGAATTAAACAACTAGGAGACATGCGTTAGGCAGTTTTCACAACACGGTGTCTTAGAAGTGTAGGGTTTTGGATTAAAAGAGGGTGTTCTATTATCTAAATAATTACAGCCTGCTTTTGCCATATGATAATTGCGCCAACTCAAATTGAGATATATTGTGCAGCCTTTATGTGATTATTAAATGCTATGCCTAAATGGGAAAGATGGAGTGCAGCTGCCTCTTGTTTGTCTTTCCTATTGTCTGTAAAAACACACTCACAAGTTCCAGCTTCTCCTTCTCTTTGCTCTGCAGCTTTTCGATGTGCTCAGAGAGGTCTGGCCGGTCAAAGTCATGGTGCAACTTTCCCTTGATCACCAGTACTTCCTTTGAGATGCCGCTAAAAGCCTGGGTTATCTCATGCACCAGCTGTTTGTAGTGGTCAAAGTCATATTGAGGTCCTGTCCTTAAGTATGCTTCGTGTCCTCTGGAAGGCAGACAGCAACAAAACACAAATGTGAACAGTGTGTACCCTAAAGTGATTTTATAGTCTGTGCCCAAGTCACAGCTGCACGCTTAAGTTGGTTACTCTTTCTTTTTATTGTTTTGCTATTTTTAACTTACTCTTCAAACAGCCGATATGTCTCCACCCGTTCAGCCTGAAGGTGATAAAACCTCTGGATCAGGGCTTTAAAATCTGAAGGGACCTAGGAAAATCATTAGACAAATTTAAACACTTCACCGATAGTTACATATTACACACGCATAAACTGATATGTATGAATTATTGATCAAATTTGATAAAATCGCAATATAAAAAAGAGTATTTACTTATACCTCATTATCATACTTTACAAGAAAGCTCCCACCAGAAGCGAGAGGTTAGCGTTAGCTTTAGCTCCACTTAGCTGTTAGCCAGGCGTAGCTTTTGAAATACAAATTCATTTTCTTCTTTTCAAACTGTCCATGAATATCATTAAAGTCTCTTAGTCTTACCATTTCTCTCTGTTATCACGCCCATCGAAGCTATAAATGACACATTTTACAAATGTTTCAGTTTTGTTTATGAATCCAAAACATCCACGAACCACTACAACAGCACGCGCATCTACCCGGAAGTGTTGTAGCCATGTGATTAACAAATCATAGGCACAGAATAAAATCAAAACAATATCAGAGAAGGTCGCGTCATTCATGGTACTCGCAGTAGTTTATTTGATTAAATACAAAACGTTTGCGCTTTTATGTGGTAAATTGTAACTCTTAAATTTCACCGATTTGTTATTCAGAAAAAAAATCCAGTAGAAATTTATGGTCCTTGGTCCCTAAAACATCTCTGTGGGAACTACCGTACACTTGTTCTCTAGGACAAATGCACATTACAGACTTTTTGAGGGTCCCTTTCCTGCATTGGGCCCAAAAGCCTAAGGGTACAAGTGAAATTATTATCCTATAATGTCACAAACTTTTTTTTTTTGTCTAACATCTTAGAGAGACCGGGTATGAAGACAAACTTTTTTTTTTTTTTTCCATTTTCATCTCTGCCATTTTCTTTTTATTCCAACTTCCTGTCTTGTATACGCATCTAGTTATACACTTATACAATTAGCCTAGATGGGACATCTAAAGTTCTGCCTGTAATTTGAATTCAGAATGGCCGTTCCTAAAGTTCTGTTTTAGGAATGGCCATTCTGATCAAATCCTGTAAATTGTGTTTTAGTGCTCACACATAGTTCAATAAAATTTTTGGAAGGTTATAACAAAATTTTGCACGTGATTTTCATTCTTTTTCTTATTTTCTCAGGCGAACAAAGATCAAATTAGTTAATATTCAAAACAGAAGTGCAGACTCAACACATAAACTTGCTATTTAACTTTTGTGATAAAACTTTTTGGTTTTGGAAAACAAACAAACTACCTAACTAAACTGCAGTATTACAACATGCCCCCGTCTCCTACTTTTTGGGCCACTCAAGTTACAGACTGCCAAATACCCTACCTATTGCACAGTACAGTCATAACTGGCTGGCTACCACTGGCTTACGTATTTGTATCCGAATGATTAGACTGCATTATTTCAATATGGTGGAAGGAGGTTGCACTGAGCTACTACACGCAGACGGTCATGCGCCTGTGTCTTCCGCGGTCTCTGATTGGTCCGTGCAGCATCTTCAGCACCGCGCAGGCTGAACAGCGACACACACGAGGATGCTTGCAGACCTGTGCGGCTGAGCTCATTGAGGACTTATTTTGCTTTGGCGGCTTATGGCACTTTTACACTCGTTGTGCGTTCAAAATCTGATTTCCGGGGCCTTATCAAGAAGATGTCGCGCGCTCCAGATGCTCGTGATGTACCTGTTTTTCACCGGGGTATACCGCCCTGTGTGAACCGACAGGCATGACAGTCCAGCCCGTCTCTGGCTCTCAGGTTGAGCAGGTGCAAGCAACCGGAACTTACTTGCTTCAACATCTCTAGCAGCTATACTGGTCTCCTCCTCTGATATGCCTACCAAAGGGAGAAAGAAGAGGTTCAAAGGTTAAGTCGGGAAACACAGGACGGGGTAGCATACCCAGGCATCGACAGTTATGGATTCATAATGTTTCTGAAGTCCACAATATGACAATTGTAACTGAAGAACTGTGTGATGTAGATACCACCTTTTATAAAGTCTTTGAATCCCTCTGAAATCCTGCAGCGTGGTAGCCTCCCGCACCGTTGCCTTATGGTTTCTCTCACACATCACCGTGTGTTGTCTTTTAACGGGCCTGTCAAGTTCAGTTGGCAGCTTTGGAGCCGCTGAAGCTCGACAGGCGCTTGCTCTTTTTCAAGACATGGGGTGTATCCAGAGCATCGCGTGTAACAAGAGCCGCATCAAACGGGAAAACATTGTGGTGTATGACCTGTCCGCAACTATAGACCATTGCCCCACTGTTATCGAGGAAAACTCACCGATAGTATTGCGGTACAAGACACCATATTTTAAAGCTTCGGCGCGGATTATTATGCCCCCGGTACCGCGCAATGAGACATGGGTGGTGGGGTGGATCCAGGCGTGCACCCAGATGGAGTTTTACAACGTATATGGAGACATAGGCATGTGAGTAGATAACACTGTCATCTCTGAATCCACTTCCAATCACCAGCGCAGTGTTTGTGGCGTGCGCTGTCAAAAGGGGCTACACATTGATCGTGCGTAATGCCGGCAAACAGGTTCACATAAACTACACGGTACGATGGAATACGGAGGATTTGGGCACGCAGTAGGTTAACTGGCCTCATTCAAACGCCCACCGAAAGATTATGTTCCTGTGATTTTGTCACCCAAATAGAAAAGCTGCTATTTCAAGAGCTAAACAACAGTTGCTGTTTTCAACTGTGCCTATACTCCTCTTCACACCAAACACCGTCCGTATGTGGGGGGTGTCTACTGATGTCATGGGGTGAAGGCAGGGGTTTAGGGGGTCTGCACTATGCACAGGAAAGAGGTACCACATTCAGCACGACAGTGATAATCCGATCTACCCAAAGGACCATGAGACAAGAAAATGCCTCCTGTCATCTGGGACACATATATTGACAAGCTTCAAATTGATCAAAATCTATTGTGATAACTATAGGCTAAATACAATTGGAAATAAAGTTGTGTAAAAGGGGGCATCTGATTAAAATAGGACAGACCATATTTATTACTCTTCTCACATTGAGAATGTAGGATTTGAGAATATTTCATTGTCAAGTATAATATTATGCCACGCTGCTTCTCTTTAGGTCGAGTTGGGAGTTGCCCCAGCTCCGGGACGGCCTGGTGAGAGCCATCAGTGACTCGGATGGCGTGAGCTACCCCTGGTATGGAAATACAACAGAGACTGTGACTATAGTTGGCCCTACCTCCAAGCCCTCCCGCTTTATAGTTAGCATGAATGACAATTTCTATCCAAGCGTCACCTGGGCTGTGCCAGTCAGTGAATCCAATACACCTTTATTGACTAACATCAAAAGGGACCAGAGCTTTACCACATGGCTGGTGGCACTCAACGCTACAACCAAGGAGAAGATCTTGCTCCACACCATAAAGTGGAGGATGAGGGTGGACATTGTGGTAGATCCCTGTCTGCCTCTGGGCTCTAGGGCCCAGCTGGTAGGCAGGGTACATCAAGACCAGCCCCGGGTACTCACCCGCATGGAGGCCATTCCTCCCAATGCCATGGGACGACCCAATGCTAACGATGCACAGGTTCTGATGTGGAGACCAAGAAGAGGGCCTCCACTAGTCGTTATACCACCCAAATAAAGTATGTCGGCACAAATCTATCAACAGACTAAGCAAAATTAAAGACAAAACTGGACGAACAAAGACATGCAGAATGAGAAGCAGGCAGACACCATCCTCACCTTATTATGTTTGGTGTGTTCAATCTGAGGGGACAGCTGCCTTAAAAGCCCCACTGCTGCCTTGGTGTTGGTGTTGTTTTGATCCTGGTGGGTGCTCTGTTTCTGTACTGTAGCGATATAGAAAATTTAAACCAGAGCCTGTTCATCAGCCTTAACTTGACTGAACTACACTGCAGTGTCAGTGAGTTACTGTTTGCGTAAGAAGAAATGTCTACTGCTTATTTATTCAACAAAGCTAGGTTATTATAAGGTGATGCTTTTGTGATGCCATGTTTCCAGTATTGGAAGTCAGGATCACATTTGGGTTTGCTGCTTGTCACACCATTCTGCCTCACACCAGAAGCCTCATTTGCGCTATTGTAGTTTAGATCACCTGGAATCTTCATTAAATGAAGACTGTTTACATTCATAGTTTTGACATATCACAGGGATTTAAGTGACCCACATGAAGCTTATGCCATAGATAAACAAAAATAAATCATATTTGTAATAACTTAATCAAATTTAACTTAAACTGACCATAAGCGATTGTCTTGTATTTGACATAATGGATAATATGTATTAAATAGATTTAAGTCTTTTCCTACAAACATTAGCCAAATAAGCCTTCACACATTCACCTCATCAGCATTACAACCACTCTGCCTCCTGATAATGGCAAATCTCAACAACAAGCACACAATATAAAGGCCTCAATATAAGTATTTTTGGAACTGGCCTATTGTAGCTATGACATGATTGAGGGCAGCATGAGAAACCCCACGCTGACAATCAAAGGCGAGAGCAGCACTTTGAATGCCAGAATCTACAGGTAATGTCTGTCAGTGACTTTACATGTGTGAATCCTAATGTTTTAATGAGAGTATTTATTATACTTGACTATGAGACAACTCAAGTGTCTTTAACAGATGTGCCTGAAGATTTGACAAGGACAAAGCAGTGCACAGCACAGCAATCACAAGGATGCTTGGACTCATTATTGTAATTCTGTCCTGCGTTAAACGTAGTGATCAGTCCAAATGAATGAAGTAAAATGGTACGAAGGACAGGAATCTCTGCCATCTTGGTCTTTTCTCTCAGACTGTGTGGCTTTTGCATGCTGTGTTTTTAAATGATTAAAATTAACAGATTACAAATATGCAATTTCCTTTCCTCTTTGGTACTTACTGTCTGGATTAAAGTTATTAGGCTTCAGCACTGTTGTAACATAGGGTGGGGGTATGACTGATAGAATAATTATTGAGAAGACATTGCTTAGTCCACACATTTGTTTTATAAAATAATCACCCATTGTAACCATTGTAATTAAAATAAAGATATTAATTATGATCTCATGTAAAAAACAAAACAAAAACAAAACAAAAAACAAAACATACAACTGAAAAGCTATATTTAAATAACCCCAAACATTTTATCAGTATTTACACTATTGGAACTACGAAGCAACAATATTGATTTCTTTATCCACAATTTAAAAAAAAAAAAAAAAAAAAAGATATAGAAAAGCATACCAGCACAGGACACTATAAGCTAAATGTTGATTACCAGTGGGTTAGGAAAATTACATACCAGTAAAAGTAGAGAAATCATTTCATTGTTACACATGATCAGTCATCTTGTGTAATATTTAATGCTTCTTCATGAAGGGGGTACAGCAGTATCTCTAAGTGAATGTATTTTTCTGTGTAAGAAATGTCACAGTAAATCAGGTCGGTATGTGAAGCCCAGTGTGGAGCACACATGATCGAGATGTCATGGTGACTATATGTTGCCTGGCAACAAAAAATGCTTCTAAAAATACAGTAGCAGAGACAAATGCAACATAACTTTGGAAAACTAAACAGGATTTTAGCTTAGATTTTATAGTTTGTCCAGTCTGCAATCATCTTTTTATTGCCGTCGGTTTGTTTGTTTTTATATAACAAACCAAACAAACAACAAAAATGCAATAGTCACGTCCATGAAAGCTACATGAAAGTACAGAAATTTAACAAAAAACTAATTTTAGCTCTAGTTGTTTGGACCCAAGCATGTACCTTACAAAACTAAAGGGAAAATATTTTACTAGTCAGTTCAGTACCTAAATGAAAAATTTTGATTTTTTGTTGTTGTTTCTTCACAAAAACAGTCTCCTCTACAACTGCACAATACGAGTACAGTGTAACCCATTTTACAGTCTAATTACAATTTGTCTTTAACCAAATTACTGGGTTTCAGAACACAACATTCTATAAGCTAATAATATTTAATAAGGATGGGGGGCAGCTAAAATGAATATTGTTAAAGTGCAGGTTTATTTTGTAATACAGCGAGGTGTGGGGTCTTATCACTAATAGAAATGATCAGGTTCAACATTTATGAATTTACATTTTCAATATTTCATGGCAAAGTACAGTGTAATCTATAGGGAAAACTGTCTCTTGCCCCCCATCTGAGGGTATGATATCATCACATTCTAGAAACCACCGCCTGCTGTAACAGAGAGGTTCATGTATAACAATGTGGTTTAGTAAAAAGAAAAAAAAATGCATTTTGAACACTGCATTGCACAATATGCAATAAGTTGGGTCTATCCAAATAGTGAAAGTAAAATGACTGCCACTGTGGCTACGTTAATGTTTTGATTGGTATGACAGTAACATGGACAGTCTGATCTGTCTAAAATTAGACAGATCACTGGATTAAATCAACAAAGCATTAACACATTCAGTCCTGTTTGCCAGGTTCTGTTCTCCCAGCTGAGGCACTTTTGGTGAATGAAACTCCTCCTCCCTTATAGACCATATACACTTCTCCCCTTGTTTCTCTGTAGTCTGTTCCCTTCTCCTTCATCTCCTTCATAGGCTTATACTTTTGTAGTGTCCTTCTGCGGAGTACTATGCCCTGCTCGGATTGGGGGCCGGCTTAGCTTCATACCCATACAGAAAAGTAGCCACAATGACTAAAATCGCTCCCAAGAAGAACACCCTGTGGACAGAAAAATATGGCAAAATGTAATATAAAAGCAGTTGTGTCCACTACTTAAATACATGAGCACATTAATACACTGAGCTTGCATTTATTTTTCAGTTTTCTTTCTGCTGGATAGAATTTAAGCTTTCACTTGAGTTAAGTCTAATTTTTGAGGTGGAGTGCAGGTCAGAATTCTATGGTGGTATTTGCTGTTACACTGTCAGATTGCAGATTTAATGACCTGGTTTATGGTTAATATCTCTAAAATTACTGGGCCAATCTACAAGAAACAAAAACTGGCACAAAGTTCAACATCTTTAAGGCTTTAAGCCATAAAATTTTTATTTTAGCAAGTTTATGGAGCCAGTCGCTAACAAATTATGATGAAGTGCAACATTTGTGGATTGTAAATGGATATTTCTTTCAAAAACAGCAACTCTCCCATTAGATTATATAGGCCCCTGCCCTCCATCTAATGTTATAACATCATCAAATTCTAGTACATAAACACAACCTATCCATGGGTTTCAAATGATGAAAAATTTGGATTGTGGCCTTAAAATTTCACCTGCAACAGGATGCTAAAACCCATGAGTTAAGAATGAGAAAATCCTATAAATACAAATGTTTACCCTGTAGGTTCAAAGTCCTGAAGCCAGAAGTAGGATATGAGAGTTGACAGGATGATGGAGAGTGATGTAGCGAAGCCCTTGAGGATGTTGTCTGCGTACTTTATAACTGCCGCTATGACCAGACCCCCTAGTGCCTGAAGAAACAAACACACAGAAACAGATGGACCAAGGCATGACCTGCAAACGCCAACAGGGAGTCCTCTCACTGACGTACAGCTCTGTGCAAAAGCATTGGGCAGGTGTGAAAAAGACTGGTTTTACTAGGAGATAATGTAACTAATAAATCAAAGTAGCGTTGTCATGATGCTTACATTTCAAACTTGATTTTGATACTAAGGAAAGCTTCAATACGTGATACAGTTTTGAATCATAACAAACACTGTTTTTACACATTAGAAAAAAAGACAAAATACTAGTTGTTATAATAGACTGTTCTAAACTATTTGTTATTTATGTGATTTTCTTTCAGTATTGATACTTGTTCAAATGAGTATCTGAGTATCAACTTTTTGACAGCTTAAACCAAAGTATGTAGCAGGTCAATTAAATTTCTTTATTCTATTAATCTCATATTTTGAGATACAGACAAAATAAATTTGCTTATAGTTCACAACATGTCTCTGGTGTGAGACATTACCTGCAGCGCCACAACTGTCCAGGTAAGTGTGTTGTAACCCTGGAACATCCCGGACTCTCTGACCCTCTCTCCGTCATAGAGCAGCATGCCAAAAAGGCCAAATACAAGCCCAAACATCCCTAAATATAAACACAGTTTGTCATGTCTCAGGATATTGCATCTTTTAGAAAACTTCAGCATTTATTGCACGTGAAAAACATCTTTTAGCTCACACTGGGAGTCACTGGAGAGCTTACCCGTGCCTCACACGTACGGGGGTAAAAATAAACTAGACAGGAACATTTGTCTTAGCAAAAGCACAAGCTTTAACACCCAGCTGGTTCTGCATACAAGAAAGTTGTGGCAGTTTGTAAAAGATGCTCTTCAGAAATGCAGAGCCAGCATTTACAAATTCTCTGCATAGTCACAGGTACTTTTGTTTGTAATTTGAGCAAAATGCTTTTTTTGATACAATTAGAACAAAGCATCTATCCATACCTTCTAAACAGTGAGTTTTGCAATTAAGTCATAGGGCTGTATCTTCCAAAAAAATCAACACAATGAATTATTGGAAGCAAATCCTGTATAGTATTATAACTTATGCCTGAGATGATTGCTAAGGTGAGTTGGTGTAGAAATACTTCATTGAACGTTATCTATGAAATAAGACAAATGCCTTTTGTAGAGAGTAATACCCCTGTATGGCCTAAAGGAAAAATATACATAAGCAGGATCACAGGCAAACTGTGTACAGTATTACTCAGCAAACAATGGATAGTTGGTACACACCTAACTGGATGTTGCGGACCCAGACACTCTGCTTGCTCTCTTTCAGGATCTTCTCAAAGTAAACTCCTGCAAAGCCACTGGAGCAGCACGCAACCAGGACAGCCGTCACCCCGACAACCTGCGATCCAGCCGACAGTGCCTCCTTTTCTACAGCTGATGCAGACTCAGAGGGCCACTGCAAATAAGCAAAATCAATTTAGGACACACAATTTAGGAGATGTAGCACAATTATGGACACAGTTTTTCATATACAGTTTTAGACTGAAGTTAAAGACTTTTATACTTCAGTTAAAGACTGAACTGAATAACATTACTATTACAGGGTGTACTATGTGGTCATATGTATGTTAAGGTTAATCCAACAAATCTGTACTTAATTCTAATTATACTAATTAAGATGTGACTCTTCATTGTCCAATGCACTTTTGTAAATCTGTGTTCTTGTTCAGACACAGAGATGACGATAAGATAATAAGAGTTTATCTGGTTCTTTTAAGTATCTTAAGTACCTTGCAAGTGACACTTGAGAGAGTAACAAAATGCCAACTTTCTAAAAGACGACACACCCATGTCACTCAAAGAACCAAAACCTGTTTGTTGGGGGTATTCTATCCTACCATTGTTTTTGGGCAGTTTCTGTTACACACAATGCCTTTACCCTATAGCAAGAGCAGATATTCTGCAATACAAGTTCAATTTGTACTAATCACTCTGAGAAGTAGTAGATGTGGGGGACTCTATACTAACTACTAATTTAAGCAACAGTTTAAAAACATCACTATACCTGCACAAGGGCCACTCCAGTCATGAGAATGAGGAGCGATAGCCACTGGTAGACCCCTAACCTACGACCCAGCATGGACACGGAAAACAGAGCAGTGGTCAGGATTTTCAGCTGATATGTCACCTGACAACACAAAGCAATACATGAGACACATCCTAATGTACACTCGGATATTGGAGGGGCTGGGACAGTACCTGGTAAGTGGCTGCATCCAGGTTAGACAGGGCCACATACAGCAAGTTGTTCTGGAGAGTGTATATGCCAGAGGGGATGGCAAGCTTCAAAGTCTCAATAGGTTTGTGTGCGATTTCCTGACGGAGAATACTGTTCAGGGCTCGCATGCTATAACCTGAAAAATGTTTTAGTATTATTATATACGTTTATTACCTTATGTCCATAGAGGGTGGTGAATGTATTCAAAAGTTTAGAAATGTGTCTAAATATTCTGAAATATTGAAGTCTCACTGGTTAATCAAAAACTCACTGTGTTCCTTGAAGACGAGCAGAACACAGGTAAGGATCTTCAAAAGCTCCGCCACAACCACAGCGGAGGAGGCCAGGTACCGCGGGCCCTCAGACTGCAGAGTCCGGGAGTAGCGCATGGTGAGCACCAGGGACGTGGTCTGGAACACCAGCACCCCCAAAGACATGTACTTCAGCCGGGAAGACGCCATGGCCTCTGGCTCCTAAGAGGGACTGTAACATACACTTTTATACGATTAAAATTATACAAGAAGATGTAAAGAAAGTTGAGAGATTTACCTTCTTTGATGGAACAGTAAAAAGCTGCACCAAATCCAGACGTTCACGAATTATTGCCTTAATTTATTCATATGAGCCGTTTTTAGTCATAGAGCTGATCTTTGACACAGACACACAGGTAGTGGAGCTTCAGGCAGCTGTCAAAACAGCAGCACTCAAGTCCTGGCGTCCATTGACCTGCACAGCAATACACCGTCCACTTAAATGGCGTATTTTCGAGTCAGAATCCCCAAACAAAGACCGCTGAGGTAATCTGCCATCCCTGTCTGATCAACCCACACTTTGTAAGCGATTATTTTCAACACAAAAGCTGCATCCTCGGTAAATTCCGAGCTAGATCTGAAGTCCCACTACTTCCGTGTACACAGTTCTTCCTCGTTCTTGACAAAACCAACTGTACAACAGAGCGCCACCTGCTGACGACTATCTGCAGTAACATCACAATTCAAAGGGAATATTCTAACCATCTAACCATTCTCTGTGATATTATCATTGTTACGTAGGCCTAGTATTTACCAAATTAAAATAATAATGAATACAGTTTAGTCTTCTTAGTATCTGGCCTTTGCAGAGTGCATAAACACATTGATATTGCAATTTCCATCTACATATTGATCAATAACAGAGGTGAGCAATATTCATGAAACATAACCTTGAATAACCACAACTTCACTGAGTGTTTGTACTGAACTTTTATTTCAGTAAGCATTAGGATGATCTTTTTTTTTTTTTTTTTTAACAAAATGTCTTTATTTAGTACTACCTTACAAATATGCTGACAACTACTTCATGTAACATGTCTATTATGGATTATTTGGTAACAAAGTACAATGAACATAAAACAACAACAAAGCATTTATATACAGAACAAAGATGAAAAGCTTTTGATGACATGATTGTAATGTCAGGATTGCATTAAACAATTTGTTTTTTGTTTATTTAAATATTGCTTTGCATATCTGTTAAAAAAGAATTGTAAGAAATTCTTTGAAATTTCATTCAAATTATTTTCACCAAAATTTTTTGAAAAAATATTGTGCTGCTAATTTTTTGGATTTTCGAATGATTGTCTGCCATAACAGTCAACAGTCAAATAAAAGACCAATACTTAAAAAACCTACTTGACTCTAATTTGGAAGGTGAATTATCAAAGGTGCAAGCAGACACTGATTGTATTAAAGCGAAAGGCAAATCTTAATTATGACTTTGGAAGACAAGATATAAAGAGACACTAAAGAGGAAAATTAGCACCTCTGTAACATTCACAATAACTGAAGTGCGAATTTTTCATATAAAACAGAGAAAGATACTTTCATCATTAAACACTGCTGATCTCTGTAAAAAAAAGAAAAAAAAAAAAGAAGCAGAATGTGCTATAATTCTATGTACATGTCATCATACTACACGTTAAATCATGTTTTTCTGTAAAGTTTGTCCAGCTTTTCAATTCAATTCCAAAAAAACCCCAAAACAATTACATGTTGTTGTGGCTGTATTTAGTAAAATGAGTACTTATTAAACATGAGTAACAAGACAACACTTCAAGAAGTAAACGTCATCTAATGCATCCGGTGTATGCAGACCCCTCAGGTGTGAAAATACTAAAAGGTTTTTCATCATGGAAGAGATTAAGACATACAAAGACGTGCGCATACATTTACAAGCATCATTCAGAGTGATCACCTTTCCTGTAGAAGTTCAGCTTTAAGAATAAAAGCATCATTTGACCCATCATATAAAAAAATTTGATTTAAATGTTTCCACAAGTTAGTATTGACATATTGTACAGACAAAAAACAAACAAAACACCCGTTCTACGCAACAGTTGTTAGCAGGTTTTGCTATTATATCAACAAAGTCAGTGGTTTCTGGAGGATTCCACAACCCAACACCATTAAATGGCCCAAGAACAAAAAGGCAAGTTTTCAAACTAAAGCCTTTGGGATTACTGTATGAACAACGTGATGATGAGAACTTGTGTATTTAAGAGTAATACTTTTGGAAATAATACACAGACTTATCAAGTGCATTAAAAAAGAGGAAACAATCAACCTTTAAACGAAAAACAAATATTATACTGATAAAGAAATAGAGCAGTTTATGAGTCACTAATTCATGTAGTTAAACTACACAGAGTCCATCTGCTTTGGTTAAGTCTATGCAAACACCTGCATGTTCCCAAGCGGAGCCTGTTGTGATGCTTGCTGCATTTGCTGTGACTGCGGCTGGTGCTGTGCCTGCTCTGGAATGTGTGTGCGATGTGAAGAGGCTAGTGCATGGTGGGCGGTGCCCAGGGGGGTGGGGCTTGTGGTCACGTCTGACCAGTCCGAGTTGGAGTGTGGGGAGGAGGAGGACCATGGGTCTGGAGATTCTGGAGAAGGGGTGAGGTACGGGTGCTCACTGGCAGGATGGGCAGAATGACCCGGAGTGGTGCCCTCTGAGCTGGCTGGGGTGTAGCTGTGCTGTGAGGGGGGTGTGGGATATTTATCCACTGGGCTCTGCATAGTGGGGTAGGAAGATAGGGCTCGGGGCTGGCCGTCAATGCTGTGACCTCCGTGATTGACCGTATGGGCGTGTGGCATTGTGTGAGATAGAGCATGTGTCATGTTCATCTGCTCAGGCATTTGGTACATCTGGGAACAGTGCAGGTGGGGAGCCCCCTGCTGGGGGGTTTGGCCTTGGGACTGTGTGACCTGGACCTGCCCAGGCTGGGGCTGCTTCAGCATGGGCTGCCCACCTCCAGTGGCCATCATTTGGAAGGTGACGATGGGAGGAAGCTGCTCTCTGTTCATGGTCACATTCATTGGTGTCAACATCGCCCCCTGGCCGCGGTGTTGGCTCATGCCGGGATGTGCCCCACCCATCTGGTGTGGCACTAAGCCAAACATGGAGCCGTTATAACCATGTTTGGACATGCCCACCCAGCCCTGCTGCTGGCCTAGCATGTGGCTGACCGGAGGTAGCAGGGGTCTGCTGCTTGGGCTGCTGAGGAGGGGAGGGGAGTTAGCTGTAGTGGAAACAGGAGCAGACACGTCCCCAGTGTATGAGTGAGGGGACTCTAGGGAGTCCACAGGGGACATGGTGATAGAGCTCTCAGGGAGTCCTGCCGTCTTCACACCATTTGTTTGGGCTCCTGCTGAGCTGGTCCCATTTACTGCTGCACCTCCACCTGTCACTGGCCCCTCTCCTCCGGTAGGCTTCTTTCTGCGCTTGGCCTTCATGTCCTTAAGCTCCTTAGGCCCTCCTCCAGCCACTTTTGCTCCACCTCCACCTCTCCTACTCTTCTTCCCCTGTGGCCCAGTGCGCATGCCAATGTAGCCAGCTCCGTTAGCCCCACAAACAATTGAGGAGTTTCCTCCCATGTGCTGCCCATTATGAGGACTATGAACCAAATTGTACTGGTCCAGGAGACGAACAATGTCATGGTGCATGCGCTCCTGAGCGGTATCACGAGGTAACCGGTCCAAGTGATCCGTTATGTCTCTGTTCGAGTAGTGATCCAAAAGTACCTGAGCAGCTTCAAAGCTGCCCTCTCTAGCTGCAAGGAACAAGGGTGTCTCCTCCTGAAATTCAGACAAATGTAAATCATTTTCAGCCAAAAACAGCCAGAGAAAAAAGTAAAGACATTTTTTTTTTTTTTTATGAAAATCCAAAAACAAACCTTATTATCTTGCATGTCACGATTAGCTCCATTCTTGAGAAGAACCAGAGTAGCTTCTACATTGTTAACTGCTGCTGCCCAGTGCAGAGCAGATTTGCCTAAAATGAACAAAAGCAGTTATATCAAGGTGCTCATATGGGTGAAGTATAACACTACATGTAGCAGAAAGGGAAAAATCTAACCATGGTCATCTACTGCGTTAATATCAGCGTGGCAGTGGATCAGCTCCTCTACCATGCCCTCCACAGCCAGTCTGGCGGCTAAGATCAGAGGAGTGGTGCCATCATTCATCCTGGCATCAAGCTCAGTTGCACGGTTACGTATCAGGATCTAAAAAGGAAAATATAACATTACTTTAAAATTATAATTATTTTGTAAATGTGTCATAAGCACAGTACTGTTTAGTACCAACCTGAAAGACTCCTTGTGCATCTGCTGCTACTGCTGCATGGAGAGGAGTTCGGCCCATATTGTCATGAGCATTGGGGTCAGCTCCAGCGTCCAGCAGGCGTTTAGCAGCATCAGCCCTGGCATAGCGTGCAGCCAAATGCAGAGCAGTCTCTCCTGTGCGGTCTGTCTGGGCCATCAGAGAAGCACCTTGAGATATCAGATCTGAAATGACACTTGGTCCCTGTTCTTCACCTCCACTCTCCTCCTCTTCATCTCCATGTAAGCTGCAGTCAGGGCCTCCACCGTTACGCAAAGATGCCAACATCAGTGGTGTGAAACCATCTGAAATGTAATGCACAACATGTTAGAATAATGCTGCAGCCATAGATCCATTAAATGCAACATACACATATTAATAGCTATTAACCATGTTATAATAGTTACCCCTCATCATTAGTTTACTCAGAGCTGTATTTAGTTTGTATTGTGCTGCATCTGGAGCTTGAGTGGTCAGAAAATGTCATTTTCATCTGTCCTCCGTACCTGCCTACTTCCCTATACTAACTTTATTTAAACTTTAACTTTGACATTTAACAAAAAAATACTCTTTTTTACATGCAAAGTTTAATTTGTTGCACAGCCTTTTTTAAACAACAATATGTAAAATAAAATAATTATCTACACATGTTTTAATTTATTGCTAAGTACTAGAAAAAATGTCCATTCACCTGGGCCTTTGACATTCACATCAAGGCAATCAGTGTCCATATCGGCCTGTGGTGGTGTTAGAGTGATATCAGCAGCTTTGCGATGCTGTAAGGTCCACTGTCTTTGATCCACACCTCCATCCATAGCAATGGGCAGCAATGGTTTGTCCTCAGTCTGCATAAAGAAAACGTCTTAATACAATGACAACAAAAAGCAACTTGTTTTTTGACTTGACTCACTCTTGGCTTCTTGGGTGCTGCTTCATCTTCAAGCCACCTCGAATTCTGGTCGATCACACTTCCGTCTTGTGTCTTGAAATTTCTTAAAATGTAAATGTACTTAGTCTTTTTGTTTTCATTTAATTGCAACCAGCATGTACAAACTCAATTCACTTACTTAAGATCAAAGTCATCCTGGCCAACAGGTTCTTTTCTCTTGTCATTTATAGAAGGCAAGAAACCATCAGGCAGCCACAAGATACCCTGTTTATGTCTCCTTTTGGCTGCTAGCATTCCCAAGACAAGGATGAGCAAAATAATTACCACTGCTACTCCAATCACATACATCAAGTAGTCTTGTTTGGGCACAACAGTTGGATCGCCTAGGAGACAGATTTTTTTTTTTTTACTTTGAGGAAAAATATTACAGAACAGTAACACAGTGTATTATAGTAGAACAACAAGTGCACCTTATAGTCACAGTAAAGTCAAAACAGTATGAACTTACTGCCTATGGACACTAGGGGATATGGAAGATCTGCCTTTATGTGAGCAGCAGCAATGAAGGATGCAGCTTCATTTATATTTGAGAAACAAGTTGGGGATCTCTGGAAACATTCTCTGTTATCTATTTCCAGATACACTTGACAGCTGTTACCAAGAATTAAAGAACAATTAATGTTTTTTCACAGTGAATACAATGTTTGAATACAAGACCTAAAAGCAGTATTGATATATTACCCAATCACTTCCTTCTCTAATTCACGTTTGCTTCTGCCCTTAAACAGGTGCCAACCCGTCTCCTCCTCTTGCCCATAGAAAGGATAGACCATTGGTCTTTTATTTTCATCCAACTTCACTTTAACATTTGTATGCAGCAATCCCCCAAGGGAACGCAAGAAGCCTCTCAAGTCTCCAAGCAGCTCCTCGGGCTGCAGTCGCACGACAATAATCAGAACACCATCCAGTAATTTGGGCGTAGAATCCTTTGAACAGTCGAGGCCATCCCAGCCACACGCCTCAGTGTAGCAGCTTTGGTCACAGTATCCATTATCATAGTGATCTGCACAGTACTTGTCATATCTGAAAACACAGTATAGAATTGCAATTATTATATTAAAGGACTTATTTAACTAAGGCAATATACTGATATTAAGACTTACTTGCAAGGCTCTGGGATATCCTCTAGACATTCAAAGCTGTCAAAGAGACACCCAGGGTTGTCACACTCCTTATCGCAGTGTCCATTCTTGAACAGGTTCCAACAGGGGACACTAGCAGTACAGTTAAGCCAGGGCTGTTTCCAGTTGAGAGAGCAGTCTCCACCGTCCCAGTCACACTCGTAGTTGTTGCACTGATCATCACACACTTTATCGCCTGACTGTTTCTCACACTGAGTGTATGGGCACACTGGTTTGGTTGGTGGATCTTTCTTCTGGCAATATCGGCCAGAGAAGTGTGGGGGACAGAGGCAGATGTACTGATATGGGTTTGAAGGATCTTTGGCGCATGTTCCTCCATTGCTGCATCCACACTTTTCACAATGTGGACCACTGAAGCCGGGCTGGCACTGGCAGTATAGGTGACCCGATGGCTGATCCACGCAGCGTCCATCATTCAGGCACCGCAGTTTGGCACAGTTGTACCCTTCTAGTTCACCACAGTTAAATCCAGTAAAACCCTACGTAGACAAATACCACCACTAAATAAAATGACCACACAACATAACTACTATCTACTTCTATTGCTGGATGCATAGCATACCTGTTTTATTCCTCTGAAGCAAATGTGAGAATAAGAAACATATTTTTTTAAGTGTTTAGTGTAGAGAGCTGTGGTATACTTGACTAAATGAATAGAATAGATTTGTGGAGCAAAGCAGAAGGAGAGGTCTAGAGATGATAGAAGTTACTGCAGACTTACAGGGGCACAGGAGCAGGTATAACCATGAACTGAGCTCATGTTCATTGAGCAGGTGCCACTGTTATGGCAGGGCTTGGACAAACACAGATCTACCATAGACTCACAGTGTCGCCCTGGAAGTAAAACATATAACACAGTTACACTAAAGGCTGTTGTTACTACAACCATCCATATTAAACACACAAACCAGTGTACCTGTGTAACCCAGGCGACAGCGGCACTGATAGTCGTTGTCCAGCTGCACACAGTCCAGGCTGCCAGGAGCATGACAGGGCTCAGACAAACACTCATTAAGATCTCCCTCACAGTGCTCTCCCACAAACCCTGGAGGGCAGGTGCAGGTGTATCGGCCGATCCCATCCACACACTGCCCCCCGTTCAGACAGCGTGGCTCAGAGGAGCCTGATTTTGGAGCGCAGTCATCCTCGTTTAATTCACACTGTAGTCCTACGGATCACAAGCAGATGAAAGAGCAACAGCCTTACCAAAGATAATGTATTTAAAATATTGTAAGCAGTATTGTAGTTACCATGTGTTCCTGGTGGACATGCACAGGTGAAGTGGTTGATGAGATTGATACAGGTTCCACCGTTGAGGCAGGGCTTTGAATGACACTCGTCCACATCATACTCACAGTTGACTCCCTGAAAGCCTGGTTTACACTGATAAAATCCAATACAAACATGTATTAGTTATTTTATTTCTGCTGAGAAAAAAAAAATCCTCCAGAAACAGGCACAAGTACTTACTTTACATTCGTATGTAGCCTGATAGGTGAGACATGTAGCTCCATTGCGACAAGGGTTTGACTTGCATTCATCGACTGTATCTTTACAATAACTACCAGTGTATCCAGTTCGGCATTGGCATTGATGGGAATTTCCAACATTTATGCAGAGTCCAGCGTTCTTGCATATATCCTCCACTTTCCGGCCTACGAAAGAACACATTAATTCAAGTATTTTTTGGTATACTCTCACAATAAAATGCACCCAACATAAACATAAAAAAAGGCATATTAATATTCCATTGTTTTACCACTTCTGACAGCATAGTCTTCACATGACATATTGGGAACATCACAGTAAAGTCCAGTCCATCCCATTGTACAGTGGCAAGTCCAGGAGGTGGTGGTCTGGGAGCAGGTCCCTCCATTGTGACAGCGAACATGGCTGCACAGGTTTACAAGATTCTGCACACAAAATAAGGTATATTATAATTATTACTTCAACCAGATTGAGGTAAGAGAGGTGTATAAAATGACATGGTACCTGGCAGTTGGGTCCATTGTAACCCATAGGGCAGGTGCAGTGGTAAGTACCCAGCCCATCAGTACAGGTCCCTCCGTTCTTACAGGGCTGAGAGTCACACTCGTTGTGCTCATATTCACAGAAAGTGCCATAAAAACCAGGACGACAGCGGCATGAAAAGGTATTTATATCATCGATGCATGTTCCATTGTTCAAGCATGAACTAGAAAACAAGAGCAACAAGAAACATGTTAATTTAAATAACAAAAAAGACTGATACAGAGTGATTCTTAAATTAAAGTCCCACCTTTTTGTGCATTCAGGAATGTTGTTTTCGCATAAAATCCCATCAAATCCTGGACGACACTCACACACAAAGCTGTTGACATAGTCTTTGCAGATGGCCCCATTCCTGCAAGGGTGTGAGGCACATTCATCAACTTCAGTCTCACAACGGTCCCCTTTAAATCCGGGGCGGCAATCACAGGTGAACCCTCCCACTATGTCCACACACGATCCTCCATTAAGGCATGGGTCTATAAAACAGGAAGCAATTTGACAAACCAAAAATGAGTATATCAGGAGCATGATATACTTTATGAATAGATAATAGCAATTAAAATAACATAAAAAGAGAAACTCACTGGGGGAACAGTCATCTATATCTGTCTGACAGTTGTGTCCACTATAGCCTGGTTGACATTTACACAAGTAGCTGCCAGGGCTGTTAATGCAATGCCCATTGTTTTTGCAAGGAATCTTTTTGCATTCATCAACATCCTCACTGCAGCGTGGACCTACAAGTATTGACGAAAAAGTTGTCAATAAGGCATCTTACCTTACTTTAGATCAATATTTATCTGATGACTTAATTTATAAAAACACATACCTTGCCATCCGACTGGACATTGGCAGGTATAAGATGAGTAGTCTGGAGTTGGACGACAGACTCCGCCTTTTTCACAAGGATGAGAGGCACAGGGAGCAAGCTCCTCTGAACAGTGTTTACCTTTGAGAACATGTTACATAATTAGATAGCATAACAGCATACTAAATCACATGGCCACTAACTACTTTAATACAAACCTGTGAAAGGTGGACTACATTGGCAACTGTAACTGTTGACTCCATCAATGCAGGTGCCGCGGTTCAGGCATGGGCAAGAGGCACATTCATCTATGTTAATTTCACAATTCATACCTGTAAGAAGAGATGGGCCAGGTTATTTGAGAATGGTACTATTTACCAGATTATGAACAACATATTACAGTTATACATTTTAATGTTTACCTCTGTAGCCAGCTCTGCATTGACAAGTGTATCCATTGTGGTGGTCCTCACAGCTGCCGCCATTCTGGCACGGATGACTTTGGCACTCATCTCTCTCTAATTCACAATTCTCTCCCGTCCAACCAGGCTCACACTGACAGTGGTATCTATACAAAGAACAGTGACGCATATTTACATATCAGCTTGTAGCCTCGAGTATTACAATACAAGATGACATGCTTAAATGCATACCCATGTTGTTGTTCAATGCACTCTCCATAAACACAGGGCTGGTGAGCGCAGTGGTCCTTCCCAGAGAGACACAGATGGCCATGGGTGCCCGGAGGACACTGGCATTGGAAACCATTCACTTTGTCCACACAAGTGCCCCCACTCATACACGGATTTGAGGCACATTCATTAATCTCCACATTGCACTTTTCTCCTACATGGTTTGAACATTGATGATAAAGTGTAATAGTTTACACTTAAGTTAGTTTGCAACAACAAAGAACTTAAATCCTTTATTTAATTGAATGTGAAAATGACACCTGTATATCCTGGAGTGCAGACACATGTGTACTCGTTGATGCCATCATGGCACTCTCCATAGGCACAAGGACTGTTAGCACAATCGTCTTCATTAAACTCACAGTTCACTCCTGAGAAATGAAAGAACACATACATTTACAAATAATTTCACAAAATTAATGTCTTCATTGTGTATTGCATTTAGTTAGTAATTGCATAACTGTATATGTAGTATTACTTGCCACCAGGGGGAGCTATACTCCATAAAAGTAGCTCATAAACTAAAGTGACTTAATAAGGACTGCTATAAGACTTGATGCAGACATTTTGCAGAGTTGAAAAAGGAATTGAATCAATCTGAACAATGACAAAAAGGAACATGAAACTTAAGAAAAGCAGAACTGAAGGTATGAACCAAAAAAAACAAAACAAAAAAAAACAGGACGTTACAACTTAAGCTTTTTGTGAGTGGGGCAGAGATTCATGTACCAGGCCTCAAGCTGGTACAGCACACAGATCCACAGAGCAAGATAGTTTAGCAGCCTTTGTAGTGAGAAACATTTATATAGTAGTAGGTTTAGGCTGCACATTTTATATTCTACAGTGCATGATCACAGTGAAAGATGGGTCAAATGCAAAGGACAAACTTTCTCTTAGAGAACGTTAAGGTTACCTTAACCTTAACAGTTCTGGCTATGATTTGTAAACAGGCCTAAACTAGATTCAGTAATGAATTCTTGACACATGTTAGAAAATGCTGCGTCATTAACAACATGTGTTTGTTTGTATTCGTGAGTTTTACCTGTGGTGCCTCGTGGACAGTTGCACTGGTAAGCATTAACCAGGTCGATACAGCGGCCTCGGTTCTGGCAGGGGTTACTGTCACACTCATTCACCTGGATGTTGCAGATGGAGCCCGTGTATCCTGGACCGCAATCACAGGTGAAGGTGGCGATGCCGTCTTTACACAAACCATAATGGCATGGCTCAGGCTCGCAGTCATTAATGTTCTCCTCACAGAGAACACCCGAAAAGCCTACACAAGAAAAATCATGTACTTTAGCTATACACATCAAGAGACAGCTGTGACATACCGGTGCAAAACATTTAAGGATTTGGTAGTACCTTCTGCACATTCACAGTCGTATCCATTTGGCCGGTCAATGCATTTAGCCCCATTTAAACAGGGTGTGCTGGAGCATTCATCAATGTCTATTTGACACATTTCACCGCTAAAACCTGCAGAAGAGAAGAGACAAACATTAAAGACAAGATAAACAGCTTTACATTATTCACTAACTGAATTTTACTAACCTGCTGGGCACTCGCAGACAAAGCGACTGACCTGATCCAAACATTTACCCTGGTTCAAACAAGGAGAGCTAAGACACTCGTTCATTTCAATTTCACAGTGAGTCCCTTCAAATCCTGGGGTGAAAGAAAAAAATACAATTTAGCATGTCCTCAGTGGTTTAATAACAAATTCTCTGGTAAATTCTTAAAAATGTACCAGGCATGCAGATGCAGGTGTACTCTCCAATGCGGTCCAAACAGGTGCCATCATTCTGACATGGGTTCGAGGCACACTCATTGACGTCTTGCTCACAGCGAGGCCCAGTGTAGCCGCGCACACAGTTACAGGTGAAGGACCCGTCGGTATTAACACACTGGCCTCCATGCTCACATGGATTAGCGCCTGCGAGAAAAGGAGACGAGAGATAAATATTTCACACAAGACAAAAACACACATTTTGTGGGGGAAGGCAGAATAAGCACTTACTGCTCATACTACATTCATCTCTGTCAATGTTGCAGGTGCTGCCCATGTACCCACTCGGACAGTTGCAGTTGAACTTGCCACTGATGGGGTTGGTGTCACAATGGGAGCCTTCTCTACACGGGTTACTGATACAAGCATCATCTCTATGGCACAGCAAACCTAAGGAGAGCATTAGTGCAATGCCAAGGTGTCAAACTTTTTAACAAAACTACTGAGGTCTACCTAAAGTCAGAATATTCCTTTGATTCGGGTAAATAGTTTATGACTAAGTAAACATACTGTAGGACTCCAGATTGTTAATTTTGTACTGGTTTAATAATAGCAATGTTTTAGATGTATAGTGCCTGTCTAAGTATTCTGGGCAATACATAATTTGCTTCCCATACTGGGTGGTTGAAGGTTACTCCAGTATCCACATCTGCTGTGAGCTCTTAGACCACCATCAATCACTCACTCACACACACACACACACACACACACACATTAAATTCATACATAGATAAGGTGGATTAAGTGTTTTGCCCAAGAACACAATGATGATAATGAACATAGTTATATCATTTTATTTCATATTGTTAGAGGGTGGCATATGTATGGCATACCAGTCTTTCCATGCGGGCAGAGGCAGATGAAGGAGGCTACTCGGTCAACACATGTGGAGCCCTTGTGACATGCTGCTGTTGCACAGTCGTCAATGTTTTCAGAGCAGTCAGGTCCCATCCAACCATTAACACATACACACACATAACTGCCAGGTAAATTACTGCATGTTCCTCCATTTTGGCATGTGTTGGGTTGTAGACGGCACTCATCAACATCCTCGGTACAATGCTGACCTGCAAGTTTAAACAATGTACAAATTACTAATAGAGTCTAGTGATACTACACTGATACCCCAAAATGCAATTTATACATGTTTTAGCATTAATACTTCAAATTAGCGTCTAGTTTCAATGCTAGTTTTAGTATTGATTAGTATCTGAGTATTGATTTTTGACAACCCTTATAGTGCCACCTCTTATGTCTTAGGGTAGGTAGGCACTTTATCAACGTGACAAAAATTACTTTCAATAACTTGTTATTACTACACTTTATGTAGTCATCAATCATAGAAACACTTACAGGTCATTTTGGTTATTGTTTGACTTGAATAAGTAACAATGCAGATATAATACATGCAGAATTGTGATGAATGCATATTAATTACCCGTCCACTCTGGAGGACATTGACAGTTGTAAGTGTTGACTCCGTCCATGCAGGTCCCTCCATTGGCACACTGATGTCCCGGGCAGTCGTCTATGTTGTTCTCACAGTTTGTGCCATTAAACCCTGTTAACACATTGGTGAATAAAAGTTGTTATTTCATTAATATATGTGGGATGTGTGGAAAAAATTGACATAGCAAAGACAAAAAGGCAACATAAAATATAGAGGGAACAAAACCAACAAAAGGTAGGATTTGAGATGTAGTTTGAGATTAGGGCTGTGAAATTACATAAATGCCATACTAACCCAAATAACTGCGATCCCACAGTTGAGTGACCCTATCTGAGATCTAACTTTTCTAGACTGTGCCCCAAAGCGTTTTTTTTTTTTTTGATGGTTCCTTCACAAAAGAGCAGCTCTTACTATTTTTACAACTTTCCATATTGCCTGAAGGCCCATACAGCATTCTTCCTTACACTGTGTTCCCATTTAAAGTTATGTAGTTTTTTTTTTATTCACTACATATTTGTATTTGGGCGCCTGGATATCCTTTAAGGTGTGTAGGGATTATAACATGTCCTGGTGCTATATAAACAGCATCCGTCTGCGCTCTGTTGTGTCTGCCCTCACTTTACAAGTAGCAGAATTATAGCATGCTCTTTGTCTGTGTACAAGGAAACACCCCCTGTTTGTACCTTAAACACATTGTAACTGTTTCAAAACTCAGAGCTATTTTGGTCATGCCTTCATACAGAAATAGGAACAAATAAAGAGCATTGTTTCAGTATCACAAGCATGAGTAGTTCAGTAAGGTGTACAGGGGCCAAAGTGAGCTAGATTATTTTTATGTTTTACATTTTTATCACGCAACAAACCCAATTTAATAGATAGATAAAGATGATTCAGTAAATCACACGTGAGGTGAAACTAACTAATGTACCACCTTCTGAATGGACTTGCTAACAGAAATGGATATTTAAGAATCCTAGGTGGCTGTTTCAGAAGTTAAGATGTTTTAAATAGGTGTAAAGTCATACCAGGCAGGCAGTGACAGGAGTAGCTGAACTCTGAGCTTTGGCAGGTGCCTCCATTGAGACACGGTGAAGGGGAACAAGGCACATAGGAGCTCTCACAGTGTCGCCCTGTGAAGCCAGGTGTACAGATACACCTGCGACAAATTTTAGTCAGTTACCATGGTTTCAAGAGCAAAATTACAACTGAGCAAATTAGGAAAAACAAGCAATGTTGCAAGTCACATTTTTGAGCAATTCATGACACAATGTTAGCCAAGAAAACTCTAAGGACAGGCATAACATTCTGGATAATACACACAGATACATACACACACACATACACATATACAGTTCAAAAGTTCAGTATTTAAATCATCAAGGATTGTAGCTTACTAGCTGTTCTTCAAATATAAATTCCTTCCTTTGAGAAATGTGTACCATCAATTAAATACGTTCATATTTGGTTGTAAACATTTCTACTTCAAGACTTACTTGTAGGAGCCAGGAGTGTTGATGCACGAGCCTCCATTTTGGCAGATGGAGGGTGTGGCCGCACATTCATCTGTGTCATTGAGGCATCGGGGACCTGTGTATCCTGAAGGACAAGAGCATTTGTAGCTCCGACTGGACTGAGCTGTGCATACGCCCCCATTAGCACAGGGACTGGAAAGACAGCTGTCCTCATACTCACATCGGGGTCCTGTGCAGTAAAGAAGACAATATTAGCATTAATGTAATATACAAAATGGAGTACTGCCAAGTATAAAGTATGCATGGGGACGTCATAATTATGGGGATTAAAAAAATATATATATAAGAATAAATTATGACCTGCAAAAACAATACAAGAGTCATGTTTATGGAAGTCTAAACAACATGGTTAGCAAGTTGTTTTTCCCATAAGAAAAATGGCATGATGTTGTCTTCTGAGGACTTTCTATTAACTATGTAAATAATTTGCTTGTGTTTAATTGTGCAGTTCCCCACATATTTTCTCACCTGTCCATCCTCTTGGACAGCGACACTTGAACTTGTCCAGAGACGTTACCAACTCACAAATCCCATTGTTGATGCAGGGGTTGTTGGGGTAGCACGAGGAGTTTTGGGGTGTCTGACAGCGTTGGCCTCTGTATCCGATGGGACAGGTGCAGGTGGGGTTTCCCGGGATAGGTACACCCCCAGATAGCGATGCAGTGCAGCTACCTCCATTCCAACAGTAATCAGGTAGACAGGGGTCCTTGTGGTGACAGTACTCTCCCAGAAAGCCCAGAGCGCACCTGAACACACATATTGAAAAAGCATTGTCAAAAATAATGCAAGAATACATGTGGCAAAGTTGAAAGACCAGTTAAACAAAAAGTCATTAACGTTTGTGTTAAGAAAGACAAATATACACAACAAAGAGTGAGTTTCGGTCGAGCTCGCATAATACAGGACCACATCAGAGCACAGTGACAGTGGAGAAGAACATCTGAAGAGGATCCAAAAGCACATTAAACATCCACATGAATCAAATTATTGTATGAAACGCATATTGTTCAATCTTTTCTCACAGTTTAGCCATAACTGTTCCATTGTACCATTCCCTGTTTATCCATTGCACATTATTGAGCAATGGATAAACAGGGAACTTGTTTGGGGGATAGACTGTAGTGGTTACAGTGGGGTAGTATAAAAGGCACTGTTTTTAGTTGGGAGATTCTCCATTTGCAAAGTTTTGCCTTTGCGGTTAGATTAGTAAATTATTTATTTTTTATGCAGTTTCAGTTCCCAGTGCATATTTTAAAACATGTCCAGGAACATTAGCAAGACAAAATCTCAATATGAAATGCTGAACTAATACCTTTACCTTTATTTGTTTGTAGGGGTTTCATTTATTGCCATATTGACAGGTTCTTGCCAAAAGACACCATACAATAAAAACACACTGCTTGCTGCAAGACCACCAGAGAGTTTAAAATGTTTTCTGAGCCAAACAATGGACCCTGGAGTGGTTGTTCATCACCAGACCTGGAGAAACCGTGGAAAGTGGGCTGAGGAGAGGTAAAAAAGAGGTCAAATGGCAAAGAAGAAGTTCAAAAGCAGAAGGGCATGAGGTGGAGTCATCTGGAAGTTGTTGACTGAAGACACAGAAACCAAAAAACAACCAGTAGAAAGCCCTAGTGGCTACTTGGTCAGTGAAATACACTTATGTTTGATATTTACATTTATTTGGACGCCATCTTAAAATAAAGCCATTTCCTCTTCATATTTGGTATAATAATAAACAATCATTTATTTATTTTTATTTAGTGGAGTCAGTGAGTCCAATTTGCCCTATATGAAAACTAGATTAATTTGGGATTAAAATGGCAACACTACTTAAGAAACTATTTTTTCCTCTCCTGCTTTGGATCAGAAATGATTTGTTCTTAACTTCACTTCCTATTCCTCAGTCCCTCTCACTTTCACTCTACACTTCCCTAAGTATCACAAACTAACATCTTAAGCCATATATCCTGTATGGATGTCCAACTAAACAGATTTTAAAGTATTCAAAGTATTGCACCACTTACACAATTCAGAATGATATGGACACTTATTCAAATGTCTAATCCACAGTGACCTTTAAAACATGAATCACACAACACATGATAAAAAGTCTGTATTCATTTTGGCACGGTACATAAATAAATGTGCAAATAGTCATAATTTCAATTCTGATCCAAATTATGTTGACTATGATGTTTCTTTTCCATAACGGAGCAATACTAGTGCACTGCAGGACGTTTCCTTTGTATTTCCCTGTGTATTCTTCTCATCTGTCAGCTGCAGAGGAGTGTATTGTGTGGTGCATGTGGCAGACACACAGTCCTGGGACTCTTTGCGCACAGGCCGTTCCCTGAGGCGGCTCAGGTAACACTTCCAAAGGCCCAAATTCCAGTCTGGCTCATATGAAATCCCCTGTTCAGCGATCAGGTAAAAGCTCATAACGCGGCCTAGATGAATGATGATGGAGAATGATCGACGGCCTGATGTTTTAAAACTTTTATTTATTAGAAGCTTCTCCGCCCAGAAACAGCTTGAAGATATTAGGTGAGTGCATGGGAAAGCTGCAGAAAGCTATGAATCATACCAAGCAGACTTCTTCACAGATTGATCTAATCTATGTGTGCAAGATCTGAGGGTGTTTGTCACACAATGTCTCTTAATGCTCTAATTTAATCTCCATGAGAAACAACAGTCTGATACTTCAGTTATCACTAAAACTTATATCATAGTTACGCAGTGTCTATACAACAAGGTCAGCAGTATAACAATAGTCTTTGTGATATTAGTAAGCATTAGCTGTATTGATGTAGCAATCAACACAACTTCAAACTTGTAGTCTGAAGGTAAACTCCCCCAAAATATCAATATATTATTTGTATCAATTAAAATGAGTTCATTCAGATATGAATATATATAAATAGATATAGATATATAAACACAAAGGTGCAGAATTATCCCTATGCCCTTATTTGGAAAATTCACTGCAAGTTTGTATTATTATTGTTATTATTATTATTATTATTATTGTTATTATTATTATTATTTCTTATTAAATTCTTCTTGCAACTTTCTGACAACAATACACAACATTCTCATATACTTTCAAAACAACATTTGCGATATGATGCTGTAAACAATATACTGACAACTTTTATATTACGGTAGTATAATGTCTTTAGGTTTTGTATAACTGTGTTCCAACTCATGTGCTCACTCCCTCTGCCCTCCCTTCTCCTGGTCGCTGTAGCTGTCCAAGCATTAGGAGACATAAATACTGTCCCTCCTCCTCTGTTTAAACACAAACACAGCTTTGGTCGTGGTATCACAACAAGAGGACGTCCCGCTCCTCCGCCCCCTCCCTCAGAGTAGTGACACGGCCCTGTGCCCTGTGACATACATCACATTAGCACAAAGAGGGACCAGTCACACTAATGTCAGGTTTAAGTTTCACACAGAATAGTTCACACATTTCCACTGTTACAGTCTACTATGGGGAACATGAGAGCTACACTGTCTTATATACAACGTATTTGAGGAGAGAAGATGGATTTTACACCTGCTACTTTTTGTTGTAAAGTCGCTTTGACATAAAAACAGAAGAAACACTGTGTCCACATTAGTCTGACTTAATATTGAATAGTCTTTGAGCAGGTTTTGAAGAAAGAAAGATGTGTGTAAATATAAAAGATTGCGAAGTGACAAATAAAAAACAGTGCCATATAGAATAAAAGAAAAGAAACCACGACAATGAAGACCACCTCTGAAAAGGCATTTATTGTGCAATACTGGTCAAACCTGGTCACAAACTGGAAGTTACAGGATTAATCCTCTTCCCATTGAATAATGAAACTTTATCTGGTATCTTACAGAAAACTATTTTGCTTTTTTGATGAAGTTGTCTCCCCACAATAACACATTTGCACAGCAATAACAGTTAGCAGCATTTTTTACTCGCGCCTACAACTGCTGCACTGTTTATGTAGGGAGACATGTCCCCTAATGAACAGTGAGGTATGGCAAAGCCTTTTAAAAATCAATCCCTCTCAAGCCTCTGTTGACAGACCCAAATACCATGGCGTCAGGAAGTGATAGCAGGCTGTCCTTCAGGTTTCCGTGCCAGATAAAGACTTCATTATTTGCCTTTAGGCTGCAGTGACACAGCCTGGGGCCAGCAGACAAGGCAGAGCATGATTCATATTATTGTGAGGGAGTGGTGTCTCTCAGATCGGAGAAGAAACACAGACAAACTAGCCTACTTCTGTAGCAGGAACATTTTTAATCTACACTTTCAAGAACAACTCGCAGAGAGGCTTTTAGTGGCCAAAATCCTCTATGGGACTCTTTGTTTCACTCGACAAGTGCTTTTTTCACTTCATCCTTCTTTCGCTCTGTTTCCTGAAGGCCTTCTTTCCCTCCTTTTCTCACTCCTCCACCTCTTGTCCCAAGCCCACTCAGGAGGTGTCAGGTTTCTACAGCTGGTTCACATTAGCGGCCCATCTCACCCCTGCTCTCAGAGCAGTCGTCCCGTGTGCTCTCCTCCTCTACCTCATGCTGACCCCTGACTGTCCTGTCTATGGTCATGAGGGCTTTCATGGGCGTCATTCGAGTTTGCTGCATTTCTGATTTTTGCGTTCTGCTCTTTCTCTCTCATTCCTCCACATCGAGCTCATTTTCCACCTTTCTGCCACAGTTAAGCCTTCACCCTGCCCCCACCTCATCCTCCTTTTAATAACATAATCACGCTTCCACCCCGCGGCCATCGCACAGACACAGTGGGAGAGAGGGAGAGAGCGCAGAGGGGCTCACATTTCAAACTCTGGATCTCTCTCTGGATCTGACTCGGTTCAGACTGGAGCAGAGGTGGCCTGTTCACTTCACTGTTCAATGTGTGTGTTGGCGAACTACTCAAGTCACATGATGCCTTTTGTTCTTTACTTTAAAAATAAGGTAGACATAGGATGAAAAGAAATCCGTTATATCCATTCTATCAAAGACAACATGTTTTTGCACTGAACAGACTTTACTTTCTTGGTTTTATACAACTTTTTGCAAACAATAAAGCAACACAATGTAGGACTTTACCACAACCAGTAACCATAGGAGACCTAGGGCACATGCTTTTTGTCACAACTTCAAATCATAGTTTTAAAAGGTAAATCATAGAAGTTATCTTTTATTTATATTACTCAATAACTCACTGACCTATACCACATATGGCATGACCATAACCATTATATATTGTCAACATGTTTTTCATGTTTACCTCCTGTCTACTTCTCCCAAACTGAAAACTAACAACATCATAAGATCCACAAGATAAGATCACCAAAATCACCCTTCCAATGTACATTTAGGCAAACCCCAAGTCTACCATTTTAACAAAAATTCCGTGTTTGTATTGCTGCACATTAAATAACATCAAGATAACTTTGCCACGAACTAAGATACAGTGACGAGTTTTAGATATTGATTACTGCTATCTCTAAAGGAAGGAAACTCCAGAAGTCTGCTTTAAATGATATGAAGAAGTAGCAGAAACTGAATTTTCAAAAGCCTACAGTTTTACTTGTAATAGCAGCAGAGCATGTCATTTACAATACAAATGTCTTCTATAATGACAAGCTGGCAAAGAATACCTATACGAAATGGAACAATAAAAAGTGCCAAAACATTCAATCAAAGCTTTTTAGGTGATGGAAACTATGAATCTGTGTGGTGTAGTATAGTAATGTGGGTTCAGAACAGGTATGCGAGGAGGTAAAGTACGCTAAGTAAATGAAAGACCAAAAAGACAAAGAGGAAATAAAGTGGTGGAAGGTTTTGGTGAAAGCCCCAAAACGTAACACAAGAACGAGACAGAAGACAAAAACAGAAGAGGAAATTGGGCGGACAGAGAGAAAAGTGTGAGAGGAGATAGAGTGAAGGAGTGTAGACTTTAGGGAGGAGTCGGCAGCGGGGCCATGTGGTAAAAATCTGTGCTCAGAGAAACATGCTCCAATGTGGTGGAAAACACAGCTCCCATTTTGTCTCCTCCACGCTGCTCCATCTGGCTGCCTCTCTGTCATTATGCCATTCGAGAGGTTATTTTTGTTTTTAAGGGCAATTATACTCAATTCAGACTGACTGCTCTTTACTCTGTCACCAAGCACAACCTGAAATGGGGTTTACTCAGCTTTGAATTAGTTTGAAAGGTCCACCTGACTGAATCAATACCCACTACTAAACAAGCTATTTTTTTATTTTTCGATAATGGATAATTTGACATAATTTACAAATTGACCTTTCCTAAACAGTTTTATTAGTTTAATTGTTATGATTTGCATCAAAACTAATATAAGACCACCTGGTAATATTAAAGAAACTACTATTACTTTGTGCTGTAAATTACATTCTATTGTCTAAAACAATAATGGATTGAGTATCAAGCATTTTCCTGAGTATAAAAATTGAGTTTGAAGTTATTGTGGCACCACTACACCTCAGTTAACCTGCAAGGTAGGGCTGTCACTACTACTAACTAAATTAGATATTCATAATAGAATGTTCTGTTACAGTGCTGTCAACTAGGCATGGGACGATATTGAAATTTGGTGTCACAATTATCATGGCCAAAATAATTGCGATTAATGATTATATCACGATAATTATTGTTGCTGACAGTTTAAAAATGTTCTGGATATGAATAATTGCAGTTTTAATATTATGAATAGGTTCCATATTTAAACAACTGTTAAAGTATTCTTAGTATACTTTGTTATCAGTGAAAACAACAGTAATCTAGAGGAGACCATCGGGGAGAAGTAGTTTTTTTCTGCACATTATGGTGACACAATGGCGATTATCTTGATTATATAAAAAGTGCCACGAATGATTATTGTCGACCCTTTTTATCACAATAAACAATATTATTGTATATCGTCCCATCCCTACTGTCAACATAAACAGAATGGTACGTCTATGTATTTCTGATCAATACATACAATACATCAATCATATAGATCTAAAACTAAGTGTTTATGTTAAATAAAAGCTGAACAGCATGTATGATTTTTTCCTTTTTTACTGTAATGTCAAGAACATTGTAGTGTATGAAGCAAGAAATAAATTTTGATAGTTTTTTAGGGTTGAATATTACACCATGGTTTTCCTTGCGTTGCATTTATCATCATCATAAATCTGCTGGGTCATTTATGTTGAGGCCACATGCCCTGGGTGTGTGACATCGGGCCACTTGTCACCTCTCTGTCTGTGGGCTTTTGGTCTGGTTGCTACATTCCCCACTGTTTTGTAAGAGTTCCTCAAACCTACAAAGAGTTTAAATCTAAGAGTCACTCCAAAGGCCAGCCAGCAGCGACTCATAGCCTGTTTCATTGTAAATGCTAAGTGAGCATAACTATTACATGGTAGTAATCAATGTAAGCAGTCAGTTACAAGCCAATCCTTACTAATGGATGGGCATGTAACTGTTGGGGAATGCAATCCTTATTTGATCTTTATTGACCATAAAAAACAGACTATTGTCAATATATTACATTTTAAATTCAATTTTAATACTAAGGAAAAGGGTTGATAATACAAAATACCAGTTTCAATACTACAGTGAAAATAACCAATGTTTCAATATAAAGTAACTTTTAACATGAAACAATAGCCATTTCTCTGGTTGTACCACATAGCCACACTTCTTCAATTATAGTTCAAAAGCCAAGACTATTCTAAAACCTTTGAGGAAATGTCCAACTATGTTCTACTTAGTTAATTTGTTCAAAAGAGAAGTTTCGATAGTAGTTATTTATCAATTACCCCAAGCCCAGACCTATATATTCTTGAACACAAGATCTTCTGGCTGGTGCAAATATTTTATCTCTTTTATGCCAGAAAACTCAAGTTTCAACATTACTGGACTATTGTTGATGGAGGAGTATAACAATATAATAATTTCACAATTCAAACCTCTTCATGGACGTATTTCATACTTCATCAAATTACAATACAAACTAATCTTACTTTTGAATTCTTAGTACTAGTGTGTTGTCTTTATGTTCAAGGTGCCTCAATCGCACAGAGACAGGACAAAAGCAAACAAAGACACAAAGAAACTCATATCAAACTCATATCACGGCGGCTCCGCTATGAGCACACAGTCTGAGAGGAGTGCGTCTGTGTGAGGGTGATAAGTCAGACAAAGTGACTGAAAAATCACTGCAAGGGGACCCTGTAATATTTAGTCATAACAACAACCCGCTGCATGGAAGTCATCTGCAATCTTTTATCTATATATTTTTTCTTTGTTGTTTCAGTAACTGTTTTGTGGTGCAAGGTGATGAAGGATGTGAAGTTTACTTGATGCATAAAACAAGCACAAGCAAGGCATCTTAACAAAAGTCTGGGGAGCTGTAGACAGAGATAGAGCGGAATGGCCTTCAGACAAGCCCGCAGATGTTTTCACAGGCAGGAGAGCACAGAAACATAAAGAAGTGTAGACAAAAGTAGAGTCGTTTGTGGAAGCGGGGTAATATACGGCCAGGTGAGCCATGCCTGAGGGGCCAGTCTCTGCAGCTCAGGGGCTCCATGACTGAGTGACAGTTTGATGAAGGAGGCGTAGCATGAGGGAAATTAGACCGCCCCCCTCCCGCTCCTCTCCTCTCTCATCATTAGTAAGGAGTTATGCTCCCAGGCACTCCGCATCAAATTACCCAAAAAGAAGACATCCTCTTTTCTTTTGGCCCTTTCTCTTCCTCTGTCTGGCCCCAAGCAAAATCCAACCTGTCAGATCAGAGACACGCAGGCCTTCACAGCGCACAGACTGAAAACTCTTAGTCATAAAAACAGAAAGAGCGACAGTGATGGATAAAGACAAGGGCAGAACTCATTTGCCCTTTCACCAACCGAAGATACAGGAACTCTGAGAAAAGCTGCACAAAGCACTATTTAAACCTTGTGCATTGTCTTGTTAAGTTAAATTAAAAATGGCCAACAAATCTTTTTAGCAATGCGTATGTGATGAGCTTGTAGCAATGATGTAAGTTACACATACCAAGGAGCCAGTGACATGTACTAATCTGGCCGTGCGCACACCTCTTTCTCAGAGCTGAGGCTTGCTGTGTCACCGGTTGGACAACTCTGCACCCAGCCCTTCAGGCAGCCACTCAACCTCTCCCATGCTCCCCTGCTCTCGCCTCGAACATTTTCACATGCTAAACACGGTACCTAAGTTCAAGCCGTACATAAAAACGTCTCAATGTTTATTTTTCTGAGTAAAAAAGTTAGTCTGGAGCAAAACTGACCAAACCTGCCTGTTTTAAACCTGACCAGTCAATGATGAAACACTCAGAAGTTAGAAAAATGTGTGGGAAAATTTGCATTTGGGACCTAGAGGCAGTTTCAGACTGTTAAACATGCAGACAGGTCCATTCTGTGCCAAAACAGCTTTATTACAGACACAGTGCCGAGAGTGTAGGTCTATATGTGTTGTGCTAAATCTTCTCATGTTTTATTTTGATGTGTCACATAAATAGTTTGACCACTTCAACACTGACCTCTGGCTCGACAATTACTGCTGTGCCAAAAGGCCACAGAGACTGTTTACCCACGACCGGCTGTCTTTAATACACTCAGGAGCCTAACTACCACATAATTGGATTTTTATACAATGAATCTTTTGAGGCGCAGCACAGTGCTGAGCAGTCAGACAGGAGCTATGAGCGTGTCTATGATCCCGCGTATGCGTACTCGCACATGTTGCATGAGAAAAGAAAAAATGTCAGACTATTGAATCAGTCTAACAGTAGGCCTGCGCTCTGTCAGCTGACGGCAGAAGGAACAACTCCCCTCTGTCTCCAGGGCAGGGCAATTCTATAAACTAATGATAGTTTTTTACTTTACTGAAAAGTATTGCATAGTATGCGATAAAAGTATAAAATTTTAATTCAGCCACAGATTTTAGAAGGTGGTATTAAATGTGCCCAATGATCTACAGCTATGATCTTATGCATCAGCCTAAGTCAGTGTCCCTCAGGCCCCTGATCCACAGGTGGTTTGGTCACAAACACAGATGCTCAGAAACATGTCCATTTGCACCTGTGGCCCTCTCTGTATGACCTTCAATCAGACTGATTAAGGAATGCTGCTCTCTCTGTCCCTCACTGTTGAAATTCCAACAGCTCTGGGAACAGACATGCCGTGCGTTTCACATCAAATCTGATGAAATATGATCAGGTTCATGAACTAGCATTGATGTTTTCTTTGGAAATTTTAGCTTAGGAGTGATGAGGTAATTAAAAATATAGCACATTTAATTACAGACCAGGCTAAACTGTCAGAAAAGTGAAGATATGCATCAAACAAGCCAATTTCTCCTAATGATGCCATTACAGCAGCAGGAGCAGAGGTAAGTACTGACAAATAAAAGTCTGTGTCTCGTTCAGTTAAATGTGTGGTACTTTCCTATGTAATAAAGTGTGTTTAAACTAGAGACCCTTCACTGCACAAGTGAGTTTCAGTTATTCTATATGCACTAGTTCTGAAGGTGACCTTTGAGCAGTGTAATGGTGGAAACTAGCTGTTCTAAATCCCATTTAGAAGGTGGAAAAGTGTGTGTTTGGTATTGTTCCCATGCAGCGCTGATGTGCTCGTAAGACAGAGTGCTCCTTTATTCCCCTTTCGTGCCTGAGCAAAACTTCATGGTCCCGTGGACAGGCTGGGGCGGTTATAAAAACACGGGCTCTGGCCTGTTTTTACTTCACTTGGATCACTCTGTGTTTGAAGGGTTTAAATGTAGAGCCACTGAACATGTTTAGTGGTGGAAGGTTCAAACTCACCGGCAGTGTCCAGTTCCATTGTTAAAGGTCACACACGTCGCGTTGTTCACACAAGGCTTCTTATCATCCACACACTGCAGAGCTGCACAACACAACAGACTGGTTAGAATGTGACATTTATGTATATGCAGACAGATACTATGAGTGTGACTGCTCCAAGTACGATTGTCAAAAGTATCGGAAATCAGATGCTAATCTATACTAAAACTATTGTCGAAACTAGATACTAATTTGAGCAGGTCTCGATACTAAAAAAGTCACAGGATAGATATGAACCTTTCCTGAATAGCTTTAGAATGATTTTGAGCTCTATCAGAAGTTTATGACCACATAGACTAGTATACACCCATGGACCTCTATCGAACCTACCTGGATGGCTAAGGGGTTACACAGATATAAAACTGCATGGTCATATAGAATACAGTACTTATTAGTAGTATTTAATGTTTAATATTAATGTTTAATTGTCTAAATAAAGACAAATCAGTATCGAGTTATAAAATTTGTGTATAGCGACAACACTAGTTCCAATGACCGCACAGTTTTACAACCATAGTAACAATATTAGGAAACACCATTTTATGGTTTGTTTTTTTAACTGATTTCAATCATCTAGCAACAGCCTTCAAAGCACAGGTGAGCTCAGAGCCCACATGCACATCCAGAGGGCTCCAAGGGAAACTCTTTATGTAGTGTGCAGTTCTCCTCCTCTCCTTATCCAAGAGGGGCTCAGATAAAGTCACGGTACGGCCCGCTGTGCAGAAGCAGGTCGTGGTCACAGGGCAGCTGGATGGGCAGCCCCACAGAAGTGAGCCTTGAGTGAGACAACAAAGCCTAACTATCTTCACACCAATGAGACCATCCATGGCCAGACACATCTGCCATTGTGTGGTTGAAAATGCTACAGACACATGCTTCATGTGGTCTCCACACACTTCACGCAACATGGTGAGACATGATGTTCTGTTTTTCACATAAAAAAACACAAGAATCTTTGGAGAATATACAATATTTGTAAGAATATTTGGGTTTAATGCATAAAATGTGGCCCTGTAATACACGCAGCACTGTACTATACTTTTAGTAGGTCAGCTGACTTCAAAGAAACACAACCTCTTCATAAGGCATTACAGGAAGTGTGCTCAGTCAGCAGTAGTGTTTCTTCCTGTCCCTAGATTTATCACAGCGTCACAAGAACAGTGGCTAAAGAGGCTGGTTCAGCCTCTGCTCTGCTGAAAATGGAGGCCTGCACTGAGCCTTGGAGACAGGTTCACAGACATAGTCCATTAGACATGGGGATAGTCAAACATAAACCACTGTGAAATGAATAATCCCACCACGGGCATGCACTCACACATGCCACCAAAAACACATTGGCATCAAGTGTTAGGGGAAACTGCCTGCTGCCACCAACGCACTAAATATGTTGCCACACAAAAGGACAATTTCTATTCAAAAAACATTCAAACAAAAATGAGGAAATAAAGACAGCACAATGTAAAGGGATTTTCTCATTCCTGTGCACAAGTTTCCCATACACTCATTTTATACCAAACACAATGGTCTTAACAGACACAGGACAGACCTCCTCTCCTGTTTCCCCATACTTTCAAATCAGTGACTCATGTTTTTACAAAGGGTCAAATCAACAACATGCTACCTGCTTTTTCTCACACGTCACTATCGATCTGCTCTATTCACGGGTGTTTTCTCAGGCCTGGGAGTCTTGATAAGCACTGATTGAATGAGTCAACAATGTCACTACAGCTTATATGTGTGTGTGTGTGTGTGTGTGTGTGTGTGTGTGTGTGTGTGTGTATGTGAAGCATGCATACCACTAATGACTAATTCACACAAAAACACTTTCATTCAAGCCCTGAAAACTCACCTCATCAAAACTGCCTACAAATAACTGCATCTACTTTTTTATCTCTTTCTTTCATTTGTGTTTTGTCTGTCTTGAACTGTGTGAAGGATTTTTGAGAGTCATGAAAAGCGCTATACAAGTGTTATGTAGTTTTATAATTATAATAATAATAATTATTATTATTATTCAAAGCAACTGTACTTTACTACTACAGAGAATAGAAATATACAAATAGTTTGAGAAGGATAGTGATCACTTAAGCTAAAATGTTTTGATACCCCTGAACCACTGTAACAGAAGAAAACTACTCTGTGCTACTGCTGCTGCTCCTGGAGCTCGGAAAATCCCAAATACTTCATCCAGGCAATCGCTGTATATTTCCAACTCCAGACCAGTTTAAACCAGTCATATGGCAGACACATTCATGGACTTAAGTTTTCTTGCAGCCACACTTTCTTCCAGGAAGCTGGATCACTTACATTACAAAAGTATACAAAAATGCGAAATAGCATAAACCCAATTTTGCCCAAAGTCACAAAGTAAGAGAACACGTACTCTGTGGTAAAATACTGCATATAATTTATAACTACAAGGGCCTAAAATGCTTTTACTCTCACTTCCCTATTTCGTTGCTTGTCTCCGTCATCATTTCCAACTTACAAAATACTACAAGGCCCAGTGAGGTCACACTACAAGAGATAACGTCATGAGTTTGGGTGTTTTGAGGGCAAATTCTATCACCCACTAAAAATGTTTAAACATCTCCTAAAAAGCCCCAGGGCAAACCAATGCCAAGACCGTAAATTCCAGCTGTAAGTTGTTTTTCTGTACCGGCTACAGCATTGAAAGAAAGAGACACAAAAGTTGGGGCCTATAGATCAAAAGGTGAGTTGCAAGATTGTGGTTGTTTGTAATCATTTGGCATTACGCCTGGTACTCCTCTGCACCCACCATTGCCTTGTCACAGACACCACAACGGGCCCCTGGAGAAATGCAGCCATGTCATGAAAAGAAAAAAGTACATGAGAGAAGGGAGGGAGAGAGGACCAGGGAACGAGACAAATAGACAGGCTTTGAGTTAATAGCCGCGGATTGAAATGAGGAAGTCATTATGAAAGGCCTGCACGCGAGCACACTGGCACACTTCCATGCGGCAAAGGCCAGGAAGTTGTTCGGACCGAGTGAGGAAGTAACTCCATTTCCTGGAATTGCCCATACAAGCCCCCTTCTTGATCCAGTGAACCTTACAAGAAAGTGTCGTCATGGTAACAAACACGCAATGAAATACCCTTAGCTCAGCATGGAGGAGGAGATGGGGCTCAAACCAAACACTTTTACCCGGAGGGAAGGTTTTTGGGCCCACACAAACAGACAAATGAGCAGGGAGGTAGATGGAGATGAACACAGGGTTTATAAGGAGAGGCCTGGCTTACTCAAGTCAAACACAAGGGTGGTGACTTACCGTAAGTCACCACCCTTACCCAAAGAGAAAGAGCAAGATTCATGCATAAGTAGAACGAAGGAGAACTTATTGAAATATAGTGAGAAGGCTGAGAGAGTTCAATACAACAGTGACTTTAAGCCTAATTTGCATGTGGCTTCTAAGGGTCGTTACTGTAAACCACACACTGAGAAAACACAATTTAAAATGTTAAAAAGTGTATGTTGTAGTTGTTGTATTAATTATAACAAAATAAAATAATCAAAATAGATTTTAATAACTATTTAAACAAAGCTGTAATTGACCATCAAGTATCCTTCTATTTCATACCCAGGTGAAAAAATATCTACATTTTTTAAACAAAAATAAGAAATATTTAAGGGCTAATTAATTAATTCACATTACGTCCATGGAAATAGAGCCTATTGTGCCACAGCACTAGAAACTGTTATACAGTTTTGCTGTCAATAAGAAACAACAATTTGCATCTTAAATGTTTGTCACATACTTACCAGAAATGCTGACAAACAAGTGCTAGAGGTCACTGTCCGGCCTCTCTGCATATTTGCAGAGACATATAATACACTTAACAAGTGTATTATATGTATATATATAATATATATATTTAATGTATTTTACTGCTTTGGAATTGTACAGTGTCCAGGAAGATGCTTATTTAACATGAATTATTACCAAAATTGATTCTAGATTCTTGGCAATATGAACATTTTTGCCTTCCCGCTGTGGCCTGCTGGCTTCATTGCTGTGTGCCGGCCTGTCTCCAGGATTACGGGACTGTGTTGGCCAAAGAATGCGGGCAGCAGTAATTCCCTGTTAATTTGCTAACCTGCTCAACAGTGCAGACAAAACGCTTTGTAATCCTTTCGACCTTCACAGCCTCCCAACGCCTCCTCCTTTGGTGCCAGTGAATGTTGGGCATGCCTCATCCTCACTTCAAGTGCTTTTTTAATAAATGTGCAAGGATTTAGTATTGAGCCAAGTTATAAGTATCTACAAAGCAAAAGGAAAAATTTGAAAGGAAAGTCAAGTGTTGCATTGCCCATAGGTCAGGCACTTCACGTTTATGAGCTATATTGCACCTCACTTTTCGTTGTGCATCAGTCTTGTTGATTTGTATAAAATTAAGGATAAAGGTTATGTGCATACTGTGGCAAAAGCTTATGCCAAAGGCCCTGTTAAGGATGCTTTCAAATACAAACTTCTGCAGTTATCCAAATGATTGACAGCTGCGGTTACTATAATGAAAAAGACCATTTAAAGATTCCTGGTAAATCTACACTGCTCTGTACTCTGTATAATTGTCTGTATAATTTGTTCCATGCCATTTGCCATGGCTTATTCAAGTCTATTCTTTGGTGCATTTTTCCTACCATGCAACGATTGGTAAGTTGTATAAACTTATTTCGTAGATGATTCTAGAGCGGCGCACATGGTGTGGTCTGGCTTTTTGACTTTAGTCTACTAATCAAAAGGGTGGAGAAGGTCGATCCGAGTGTGACCCTGCACTTAAAGAACCAGCAAATTTATCTGAGGAACTGCAGGGGAGTAGACGGAGCAAATATAAAAATCAAAGAGGGAAATTGGAGGGTGCAGACACATTTATAACACGACCAAACGGCAGTGGGTAGATCTGGTGGTCAGTAAATAATGCAATGTTGTGGGTAGCTCAATAAACAGCTTTGTCTTTAGGGCACCAAGCAAGGCCTGTCGTGAATAAAACACATTTCACACCAGTCTGGGTCAGGGGTGGCACAAATGCTGGCCTTTGTATTATTCCCCAGGCATATGCACATGTGAGTACGCTGTGTGGAGTATTCACTGAGTAAATACATGCAGCCATCCACAGGCCCACGCGGAGAGGACAACAGTTAGTCGTGTGGCGAGGAGATGGCACCCACACTTCCTAAAAATACAAGCAACGATTGAAAGTGTCGAGTCTAGGATTCACAGATGTAGAACTGTGCAAAATTTGTAGTGAGGTGCGAGTTTTCGGTTCTGCAAGGGCCAGCTTTGGACAACATAAATATGAATTCAGATAAAGATTCTCTAGCGCTTTAATGGGTTAGGCAGTGGTTTAACACTCAAAAACTAAGGAACTGTATTAGAACATAACCACAATAATTAAGAGCTTTTCTTCTCATATTTAACACTGCAAAGGGACATTTTAAAGTCAAGACTCTATGTTATCTCAGTTTCTTTTCTTCCGTGTTTTCAACTTTTGCATGTCATGTTTTCCCACAGAACACATCCCTATAGGCCCAGCATAGGCGCTAGGTGTGCAGTGAGTGTGTGCTTAGTGTGAGAGAGGAATGTCAAACACCAACAACATTCCACGGCTTCTCCTTGCTTTTGGCCCGAAGCACTTTGCATTGTGTTTTCTCCTTTTGTGCAACTTTTCTGTCCACGAGTCATCCATTCACCATCAAAGACTTTACGAATATGGCACAACTGCACTCCTGTGCGCTCAGGTTTGGTGGGCTACAATAAATAAAAACAAACACAAACCAGAGGCCGATAGCATGACTAAAACAACAGTCGAATGTGTAGAAGTGTGCAATCTATTATGACAGATGTCTGCCATATTCTAGGAATATATTATATTGGCACGAGTGACACTTCACAAGGTGTGAATGCCACACATGCACATTTGGGCATCTTAGAGAAAGCCAACGACATTATTGAGCGAAAACAAAACAATGCTGCAGTTTCAAAATGAATGCTCGCATATTTTCTTTTGACCACGTGGTAACAAAAAATATGTAAAGCGCCATGAAACGTACACGTTTTTAACAATTCAAAAATAGACTAAACGTAAAAATGCAGCTAGATTAGAAACTCTGGTCTCCTGAAAATTGTAAACATAAGAACAAACAGAGTCACAATAACCATTGGTGGCCAATTCTAAAAGTCAACTCTATATTCTAGACTCGAGCTTATTACTAATGTACAACAATGTACTTCAGCAGTGAGAGCGCCTGGCCGCTGCGCAGATGCAAAAGCAGCAAAACGTGAGCTTCGCTGTTGTAAAAAGTGAAAAAATTTTAACAAATCAAGGATCTCAAAACTTACCCAAAGAGACGTGAATGAGACACGCCAGAAATATCAGTGATTTTCCCGAGGAGAGACCGGGGAGCTGCTCCATTTTTTCCTTAAAATCCACATAAGGTCGCCAGCCCAAAGTTGAGTTGTCTCCCGGGACGGCAAGTTCTTCAAAGTCCTACTATAACAAACCTATGGCTGAAGAAATTATGAGACGCACATTCCAGGAAAATCTACAACATTTTGAAGTCCCTATTAACTGTATTCAGCACGCGGTTAAAGTGAAAATCGCTCAAAAAGCGGTAAAATAACTTCTCCGCCTCGTTATGAGACAGCGGCACAGCCTCTCAGCTCCGAGCGCTCAGCAGTCACTCACTGAAGTCACTAAAAGTGAAGAAACAAAAAGATATCCTTCCGCTCTAGTCAGCGTGGACCTATCGCGCCTGGAAACTGATACCTTTGAAACTAAACCAACGCGCAAAGGCAAGACATAGCCCTTTATGCTACATGCACTTATTTTATTAGAGAGACCTGAGGCTTTTCTTGTTTACACTTGGAGGCGATTTTATAGTGATGTCGAACTTTTTTCTTCTTACCCTCGGAGTGGCGGAGGAATTTTGTACTCATTTTTCTACTTCTCAAAGCGTGAGTCAAAATTAACCCGTTCAGTGCTTGCTTCTCTCTTCGTTTATGGGTGCTGTGCATGTCTTGTTTTTAAATTTAACTAAACAGTGTCATCTGAAGCCCTGTGTCATTTTGTACAACGGCTGAGATGGGTTAATTTCATCAAAATAGGGCTGCTGGTACAAGCACTTTTAACAATGATAAGCCTTCTCTTAATTATGTCTGCTTTATAATTAGGCTTACAATATGGGCAATAGCCTACAGTACCTGCTTTTCTCCATGGAGATGCTTTGCCTGGACAATGTTCCACAGCATGGCATTTAAGTTTAATGCCATACTGTGGGACATTCAAAGCAAAGCAAACAATTATTATTCCCCACCACAACGTTACATAGGCTAGTGCACCTTGCACATATTGCCAAATTAGTCTGCACTTTTGGCAAATCCCCCCAAAAATATAAAATTAATTTGCATGCCCACAATCTGATCTGTGATATTTTAATAGTCTCTGTAAGATGGGTTACACTTGATCAATTACTTCCTGATTTACAAGAAGTCACACTCATTAGCTTTTTAGTCTGTTGGTGTTATATTAATACTAACCTAATTATCCGCTATCAGGACAAATAATGTAGGTGTAAATCCCATGCCCATCACAATAACAACAGAGTGGTGATTTGTTTGTCTTTACGCCCTATTAGAAAAACACTACAGACCCCCTGCTGCTGCCACCGCCCTCTGTGTCCTCCTCTCCACCACGGTCTCCACAGGGATCTGTGCCGACAACGCTTTTGTTTGGACCGGATCAACCTCTGCAAATGTTGAGTGTCAAGTAAGGCCATAACAACAAATGGTTAGCTCACGTCCATGGTTATTAACAATGCTAATATGAGCTTGGCGCTGTTGAGGAGTCGTTTAGAGTTCTGCTTGATAAAAAGGGGAATTTCTATCTCTTGTGTTCTGATTTGGACGTGGTTTAGTCCTGCGCTGATCCTGGTTATCTTCTCCTTGATTAGACGTAGATTATCTTAGATTTAGGTTCACTAAAACGATACTAGAAACTTTACAAATTAGGGCTGTTCGATTATGGAAAACAAAATTATATATAAAAAAAGCATTATTTGGCTGAAAATTGAAATCACAATTATTTCAAATGATTACTTCTATACTGACACTTTTGTTTAAAAGACTATAAGGATTAGAAAGGTGCCTTTGGTCCAGGTTTTGAAGGGCATATCCTCACCATCTTTCCGAACAGAGGTTAATTAATGGTATGTTTTATTACAACATTTTTGTAACTGAATAGATTAATAACTGAAATCACAATTTTAAATATTATTAATTGCACAGCTTTAGTATGAATAGCAGTTTGAATGTTAGTGAAACATTAAAAAAAAATGGAGAACTACTGACATTTAGTCCTATGTCATTAATTGAGCAATGCATCTTTTGGACTCAGTTGCAACATTGGCCTTTTCTTTGTAGTCATCAATTCAGAGAGACTGTAAATTCGACTTTTATGCTGCTGGTTTATAGGAGTCTAATGTAACGCGATATAGATCACTTCAGAGGATCACTGTCTACAGGCCTGTTTTCAGAGGTGACGTCACTCCAGATGTGGGCTCACAGTTTGGGAAAGATCCCTGGCTGCGAAGGGTGTGGCTGTCTACAGTTCATAATTTTTGCTGATGAAAGACAACTTAACATGTGACCCAAAAATCTGTCCAAAATATATAACAGAGAGTAAAGCGTATTCCTTATAGACACAATAGACACTATATGTACAAATACAACTTTTATTAGTTTATGTAAAAGGCAATGACTTAAAGGTGCACTATGTAGGGCCTGCTTGTTATTGCTTTCCCTGTAATGTTCTACAGTATGGTATTAATTGTATCTATCTCCATGGTCACAAACAGGTGATATTACCAGGCTAGAGACAGTTACCGATAAGGAAGCGATCTTACTCACAGCAACAACCAATGCATGTTTTTCAGAGTATCTTTGAGCAATAAATAATAGAAAGATATGTTTAATGCTATATGCGGAACTTTTCAGACAAAGCAATAACAATACCATTGAGGCAAGCAAGTGGTGGACTTCCTCCAGGATCCAGAAAAGTTACATAGTGCATCTTTAGGTATTTGAGAGAGGCTTTTTTTTAATCAACCCTGAGGGGTTTTTCACACCAGATCAGAGCTCATCAATCATGGTGATTCTGTGGTGTTGGCCTGTGGAACATACAGACTACAGAGCAGAACCAGAGCTGTTTAAACTGTATATGTCCTGAAAATGTCTCCCCTTTCAGATTTACAGTGCAGTTTGTTTAATCCAGACACAATAAGTCACTAGATAGTAGTAGTTGTGTCAAAGGGGTGTGAAGGGGACATCCAAAACCAATTCAATATAAATAATTTCATAACTGACGTTTTTGTTCACTTTATGTGAGATAAACATAATATGGTTAAATTGAGGAGTCACTTTGTGGTGATTATAAGACGTGATATCTTTCCAGTTCTTTTTCTGCACCTGAACTCACTGCTAACCCATACTTAAGTCATGTTGCTGCCATTATGTTGAAGGATGTCAGTTTCAACAGCTGATGGTAAAGTTGTAGAGTCTGCAGATAAGAATTGCAAATCATTTAATTCTGCTTTCACTACATTTACACATTACCCCGAACTTTATTCTGTAAAATGTGTACTTATGCCCAAGAGTAACATTAGCAGTAGGCACTAATCATGGCATCTGCATTCTTAGAAGGCAAGCAATACGCCTCTATCAAGTGTGTATTTGATGCCTTTCTATATTTAGTTATGACAGGAGGCTGATTCACTTCTCATTACCCCACAGTGCACCACAGCCGATTAACTTACATAAACACCACTAAGACATATCATGTTCCTTATTTCTATACATTTTGCAAGGCCCTCTCCAAAATATGATACCCTTTTATTTTAATGCATTTCAAATTCAGCTACCTATTCACCACCAAGATTAAGTTTGCACAGGTGTTGACTGTAAAACATGTTGCAGTAGCTTTTGCTGAGGTCAACATTTGTGAATCTCCAGCTCTTGGTGTGAGGATCCAATGACCTCTATGCCCCTATAAAGACCCCTACTCATGCAGTGCCGGATGCATCATCTAACCAAAACCATTTCACGGTGTAAGCAGATCTGCCAACAGGAAGCAGAAGGAATATATTTAGAGTTGATTATCACATCTTGTGCAGTTCTTTGCATACAGTAGATCAGGCATTAACATGATCTGTTATTATTATTATTGATATAATTAATATGCCACACCATAATGCAACTGCCAACTGTGCTATACTCCAGAGAGAGTATGGAGAGTAGCATTCCCGTAATATTTCCATATGCTTATATGCTGTGCATTGGTGTATATTTAAAAAAATGAAATGACTTGATTGTAGCTGTAGATAAAGTACATCTCTGACTGTGATATGAACTATAAGAACAAACATGTCAGATAGCATAAACGTAAGCATGGCCACAAAGGTCACGTCATTAAGATGAGAAATCATTTTCCTGTGTGAACTCGAGGTTATTTGAGCCAAATGTCAACATGTACTTGATAAAATGTGTGTCATTTAATCAAACATCCACACCGTCACAACATCAGTGCAATTATTGACACGACGAGATAGTGTTCAGAGAAAGTCAACATGCTTAGTGATTTTTACAGCTTTGCCTTTTATTGTTGTAAACGACTTCTCAGCATCACTAGTGGGAAGTACTTTACTCAGGTAGTGTGTATAGTTGGTTTGCAGGTAAATGCCCCGAGTTTGATCCTGGCCTGTGTTTCTTTTGAACTCATATCATTGTGTGACCACTAAAATGCAGCCATTTAGTTATGAATTTTGGTGAGAGCCCATGAGCATATGTTTCATTCTGGTAAAGGTGGAGTCTGCAGTGCCCAGTCCTGGTTTTAAACTTGCTCTAAACCGTCCCGCTAAAGGTGACACAGGGATGCGGGACATAAGCTGTAGTGGTGCATATAGAAGGTGTAAGGTGACGGTGGGTCTGGCAGCACCAGGTGCATAGGAATGTGCTGCTGTGTGATGGATCCTGAGTGCCCCACACTGCCAGGCTATTTATACTGCCCTGTGGGAAAAGAACAGCCTGAAGCATCGGACTGAACGGTTTACAGTGCCCACCTACTCACACACAAACATGCCCCTGACACGCTCAGAAACATTCAAAAGGCCAGTGAATATACACTTTAATGTCATTTCCCAAAGATTTGGTTTAAATAAAATACCCCTTTGAAAAACACTGTTAAAGAAATTGACAAAATCTAGAGCTCTTCTTATTACTCAAGGTAGTTACTTTTTAGTAAAGGGTCTTATTGATACTATTGTCCTGTAATAGCCCAGTATATTGATGTTAAAGGCAATGCTAAGGTAAGTTGTCAGTGAAATCTATTGTCCAGCAACCTATTGTACTTTTAATGGTCACTGGTCAGACTAGAATAATCATTACAGACTATATGATGTTATCTTAACCTACCTTTCATGTATGTTTTACTGTGACCAATGGTATAAATCATTATTTGATTGTAGATAAATTATATCAACAAAAGAACAGTATATTTACTTTAGTACAGACTACCACTTTTAGTAATCAACATTGAAATTTGACCTTGAGAAACACGGTTGGTAGCATCTCAAACTGCTGATCTATGTTTATGTGGTGGGTGCTGGGAGTAATGGTAGAGGACCTGAAGTTAACATCTTGACCCTAAAGTAATCCACCATAGCAAATGTACACAATATGGCACTGAGGACGTTTGGCTTTTCACAGGGTTTCACAGAGGTCAGAGCCATTCCCTGCAAACTCCCACCCAGGGCACTCTACATCTCTCTCTCTCATACATGATCACATATAGATTCACATGCACATTGGAGCACACACGCACACTGACAGATGCCAAAACATAAACACGCTGCAGTACTGACATGCACAGTTAGGACGTCTACCATTCTTGGTCTGTCAGGTCCCAAGGGGCATTAGGGTCAAAGTCACAGGTCATGTTTATCACACAGATGGCACAGGGGAGACTAGGAGATGTGGGAAAGTGCTGAAATGTTCTGGTGAAGTCGTAGTAAAATGTGATATCTACTGGTCCAACTGTAGCCCTGATCATTTTATTCAGACCTATACAATTTTTTTTTTTTTCATCATATTTGATCAGATTACATTCAATACTGATCAAATATGATGTCATCACATATCTAACTCAGATGTCAAAATTATTTGGTTGTCGATTTTGCAGGTCACAATATGACTAAGAATAAAAAATAACCATAAATAAGTAATTTCTAATCAATCAATACACCAAAAAAAGAAACCCTAATGTGAAGTGATTTTCACATTAGCTGTATTTTATTATTCAAGTTTGAGTTTATAGAGCTAGAGGAATGGTGATCTATTAGAAAAATGTAAATGAAAGTAAATTAAGAATGTCACTGTTGTATGATGATGGTGGCAATTCTTCTCAGTCAGAACCCTAAAATTTGATATTGTCTTTTTTGCGTGTTTTTTTTTTTTTTAATAAGAAATTTTGTTATTTTCCACATGCCTAAATTAGAAGCATTTGCCCGGGAGCACCTTGTGTTTATTTCTGAAAGTTCCCTGTCTGGAAAGTGAGTGTGCTTGACACATCTTGCCGGGTTAATTGTTTCATAAATTCACAAGCTGCTAAAAGACAAGCATGGCTGGAATTCACACCTCAGTCTCAGCCCCTCACTTTCTCACAGTCACAGCCATGCATTGTGTGTGTCAGGTATAGAGCAGCTAATAAATCTGCTATGTTATCTATTTGAGGAAAGATGCATGAGAACCTCACTCATGCCATCAACACTGGTACGATTGTCATGAATTGTTTTGGGTGTCTTGATGGAAAAAAAAAAAACAAAAAAAAAAAACTGGTTGAGGAGCTACTACTCCTGACTTTCAACCAGTTTATTGTTAACACAATATTAAATTTCAAACTTGATTTAGGGAAAGTCTATATCAATTTCATTGCCACTATGATACATTACCATGACATATGCGATCTTATAGTTTAGGTAAAGATCATTCTAAAACGATCTAGGAAAGATACAATTACAGTCATCTGCATAATCCAAAAATAAATATTGAGATCATTTTTTTGTTTTAAATATTGCTTATCCCTGCCATTAAGTTACACATTCTTTCAACTGTGTTATATATGTATATTATTTTGTTATCTGTTAATTTTTCTTTGTTTTCTTTCTCTCCCAATTTCATTTACATCTTCTTGATTTTCTCTTCCCATATCCACTTGCTGGCATGTCAGGGGGACACACGTGGATATGATGCGTAAACAGTCAAACAGAGAAGTTCAAGTTTTATTGTCCCTTAAAACAAGTGGTGATAAAACTGCCCTTATTGTGCGGATGGTCCAGTCTAATTCCACTCTGACCCCTCCACAGATAAGCACCCAGTTCCCAGGATGGTGTGTGTATGGTGCAGGGCAATAACCTGACAGATTCTACAGACTTCCTCTTTTTAGTCCTCTGTGTTTTATGGCCTGCTCCTCTGCAGTACAGCTGCTGTGTTTGAGCACAGCTTCTTTCTGCTCTGATTGGACAAGACTTTGATACACGTAAAATGGATGGAAAACAACTTTGAAAGATAAATAACAGGCTACATAACTCATTTGGATTTTAATAACTGCATTTTAAGGAAATATGGCTATTTTCAGCCTCTGTACGGATATCAGTTGATATTGCCATATCTAAAAACTAAAGTATCGATATCTGTAGACCTATTGGAAATGAGAAAGCTGGATTGGTGCATCTCTAGTGAAAATTAAATGGTTAATTAGTGTTTTTTTTACCACAGAAATAATGAGCCACAAGGTATTCACACAATTGTTAATTGATATAATGCACTTTACTTGAGAAAGACATGCAGATCCCACACATATGTGGGAGACCACAAAAAGTTTGTGATAACCCTTGGATCCAAACTTTGGAGTTTTGAATGCGTTTTTGACTAAGGTTTATTTGCGGACAATTTCTGATGAGTGTAGCAGAATTTATTCTATTGTTAGATATTTAAAATGTTGTCTTTCTTTTGAGCAGACAAGACCTTTTAACGAGACATCTTGTGTTACCAGGAGAAGCTGAGAAGAATCAATTAACTTGTAAATTTCACCTCAACAATGACTTCCTTTGACTGTCTCCTCGTGACACTGTGAGACCATGGCAAACACCTCACGTGAGACAAAAGTGACATTGAGAGTCTGAGGTTTAAAGTCACGGTGAAGGTCATGTCTCTTTTTCCTGTTCCTTTAAGATGGTCTTGTGGTTATAGCTGTGTCTCAACAGGAAACTTAATCAAGGCTAAGACATTTCTGGTGAGACACATACCACAGATTTTGTCCTTGAAACTCGATAAATGCACACAAGATATTATATCCGCTTTTACCTGCCTGGGCATGAGTTGAGTTCATATAGGGCTGAGTATGTGTGTTTACGATGTGTGCTGTATTTCTAACTCCTGATCACACAAAGTATTTTAATCCAATCAGCTTCGTTTTCACATGACGGTCACACACTGCTGCTGCCATGGAAACGGCGCAGGAAGGAGAGAGAGCCTTAAATTACTGTGACAATTACACTTTTGACTTAAGTCTACATGGAGTCTCAAGTTTCTCTTCCCTTTTGAATCAATGGAGAAGATATACAAGCATGGAAAGTTACAGTTTTTCCATGTTTCAAAAATCTTTTAAACAGTGGTGGGAAAGTAGTCAGTGTGTATATTAATGTATTGGTGATTTAAAATAGTGTGACTCAGTTATAGAGCATGTAAAAGTACAAATTCAGTTCAATAATTACTTATAGGCCTACTGTCTGCCCCATAAGTTAAAATTTGCAAAGTTACCACCACACGAAAAATAATTAGCTAATACATGTGGAAAATATAAGGTGATAAATATAAGGGTACAATTACAACTTACTAAAATTAATGCAAGTTAGATTTTCTCAAAACAAATCTTTCAGTGTTTTTCCAAATGACAGAATGAATTTGAGACAATGACCCTGTTACCCAGGATAATCTGATATAAGTATAAAGTAGCCTGGTAAAGCAGAGTATGTTCTCTGTAGGCCTACTTCTAAAGGTTAAAAGGTGAGCTTTGTCCTGTGGTTTAGAGTTGGCACGCAACTCTGCAGCTTCTCATTTTTGTTTACTGTCATTTCCTGCTATACCTACATTTTTAAACACACACACACACACACACAATTTTTTTTTTTTTGAGCGTCATGCGCCAAAGGGAACTGTGCAATTTTAGATGCAGGGCTCCATCTGGTGATCACAAATAGAAGTATCTCAACAGCACTCGGCACATATTTTATTTTGCAGACAAATGGTGAAGGTTTGAATATCATCTCTCAATCAGTTCCAAAGATTTATCATAGTTTGAAGCAATTTTTTTTAATTATTTAATAAGAGAAAGAACAAAATGTTTCCTTTACACATCCCCCGTTTTTTTACAGTCTTTAAATTGTACTCACACATTTATACAGCTTACAATATAAGTAAACAGAATTGGGTATTTATTATTTTCAATACCTGCCTTTCAAATTTAGTTGAAGGGCAGCATAAAGACAAAGAACAATATGGCCAAAAACAGATTAACGGCATAGGAAAACTGAATCTGGATCAGAAAACACATCAAAACAATCAAAAAATCTTAAATTAGTTGCCTTTGACATTTTTGAGCATAATGACAAAATCAGTATATATTTTTTTAAATTACTGAGCCATTCTAATGGTGATTTTTACTATGCGAGTTATATAATTACACATACTTTATTATGTGCATGAATCAGGCTTTAGGCAGATCAGTTATGAAGTCTTCTGACAAAACCTGTCATTGTACTGTGCAGATTTCTAAACAAGAAAGATTTGTACACTTCCATTTCCCCCACAGATAAAGAGAAATCCCCACACAACTTCATTCATCTTTGCTTTGCATTTTGTTAAGATACTGATTTTAAGTTCCACCTGTAATAATAAAACTTCATTTGTATTGAAAGCACACTTTTGTTGACAGTCAAAAACAAACTGGCTGGTAAAGTCTTACTTAAAGCAGGGATCCTTGTTTTAGTTTGTAAGTGGTGGCTTTTTAGTGTCTACAGATTCTGTGTAGCTCAGTTTGCTTCGATATTCCTTTTCCTCTTCTTGAATTTCTCTCTCAGAGCCACCAGAAGCGCACATACACAATGAGCATGATGAAAAAGACACCACCAGCCGCAAGCTTGGCATAAGTAGAGCGGGTGTTTAGATACTTGGCATCACTTCTGTACTTCTTTGACAAGGATGACAAGTTAATGGCCTTGGAGTCCAGAGCTGCAAGGAAAAAAAACACAAACAGGTAATACAGTCCATAACATTTACACAGGGTTAAATAATGGATTTTACGCTTATCTGAAAAAGAAAGGCACCCATAACAATGCCAGTATATGCTCCACCTATGATCCGGGATAGGGTTAAGGGTTAGGCCAAACTGTCTGTTTAGAGGCTGTTGTTGGCCTCAAAATGAGTTTTATTTTCTGTATAGTGCTGTTCTACAATTACTTGAGGAACAAACAATTTGTTTAGTTATTTGAGTTTGAAGGAAAAAAAAATCTGTTCATATTATATTGAATGTCGGCAGATACTGGCATTGGCATTGGAACTGACAATGCTGGATCTTCTCTAATATGAAGGATAACATTTACATACCAGAAAGGGCCTCTCCTCGCTGTAGAACCTCTTCTATATTAGCCACCATAATTCTCTGAACATCCTGGAGCTCTGTGTTGATGCTTCCCAGATTTCTTCGTGCTCGGCTGTCGATGTAAGACTTTTTGGTTTTCTGGATGTAAGAGTCTAAGAAAATACAAGAAGGATTACACAGTGGAATGACAATGATCTGAAGTTTTGCATCTTTACATTCAATTTTAGTAAAATTTGAGAATACCTTTGTTATTTGATGTTGTATTATAACACATATTATAAGACAGAAAAATGCAGTATGAACTGTAACGGGAGAAATATTGATTTGCTTACCAAATTCAATAAAGGCGTAAGGTCTGGACACTGTGGGAACCCTTTTTCCATGTTGCTCATGAAACTCTGCCTGCAGGTCTTCAAGGTAAGCAAAAGCTAGCTTCTTAGGGAAACTGGCCTCACATAACACCAGGTAACACACGCCTTTCTCTATACAATAACTATAAAAATAAATAAATACAATTGTTATAATAGTTCATATATTATAGTTTTGGCTCTTTTAATGAATATGAAAACTTACTGGAAAGTGACTGAGCCAGCCTCCAGTGTGCAGCGGGTTGGACTCTGCTCATTGAGTTTCCTGAAGAGTTGCTTGGCTTGACTCTGATACTGCTGGATGTCCCGACCCAACTAAATAAAAACACAAAAACACCTGTTGTTAGATTTAAATTTAATTAATCAAGAGTTTGTATATCAGGCTGGGAAATGACAGTAACAAAAACTCAATACATTACAAATACATAAAAAATACCTGGACAGAACAATTGCATTTCCACTGTATCACCTTGAAATCAACTACAGTGCAGGCAGACAGTCTGTGATGCTACATTGGAAAATGTATAATGGTTTTCTTCATCCGACTGATGTAATAAATTTTGGACAGCAATGTAGTATCACAGATCCATTAATTAAAGCAGAGACACCACAAACCTTTTCACTCCCCTTTATGAAAGCAAATAAGAGAGTAGAGAAAGATATTAGACCATAACAAAACATGCAATCATAACCATAGCCCATCATGAAATCTCGTCACCACTAAAGGCTGCTGGGAGCTTTACTAATTAAAACTCCTCAAACTTCCAAGATAAAATATGACAGACTATGTGGCACCTTTTTCTAGTGACCAAAGCGTTTTTAGTTTTTTTCCTACAATGAGACAGGTAGAGCTATAAATCTACAATATTAGTCCAAGCTACAGAACTGAATATAACATATTTATTTAATTATTAGAAAACAAAACCTATATTCTAGTCTAGCAACTGAGAAACCTAATATTTACTTCATATAAACAATGACTATCAAAGTGATGACGTAAAGAACAAACATATTGAGTACTAGATGATGAGTCAGGTCCTTAAGGTAAATATAAGGCTGCTCTAAAACAGATTGGCCTACTGTCTCCTGAACGCCTAAAAGTACCAACAACACCCGGGTTTATTTATATTCAGTTATGCAATAGATCCAGATAGTGAAATAATATCTACGTGGTTTGAATTGTGAAGATTTGGAAATGGTGCGGAATTGGAAGAAATTGCATTTTTATGGGGAAGTCAGCCAGCTTTTATCAACAGCATTCAGGGGCCACATAAGCAGAAAAGAGTGAACATAATACCTGCTCGTCCTCCTGCATTGAAGCGGCCAGTGGGAGACCGTCGGCCAACCGAGCTATCATCGTCAGCAGCACCATGTCGTCTCGAGGTTCGGTCCTGTTCTCCTCGACCCACTAAAGCAGACAGGTAACTGCTACCTTTGCCTAACAGCCTGGAAACTGACAACACCACAGGCTGACGGCTGACGCGCTGAGCTGGCCGGAAGCGCTATCGCTTTGAGTGTAACTTGTAAAACGTCCCCCATTAGAACTGTAGTCACTAATCTAAAGTTCCGTGTGGTTGGTCTTTTGGTGAGCTTTAATTGCTGTGTTGTATGACATGAGTAAGAAAAAGTTACAAAAAAGGGGGGAAAACTTTTATATTAAACTTTTACATGGAGGTTTTTATAGGCTGTGATTAAGTTAGAATAGAACATATATGTATAGAATATAACAATTAAACACACTTTTTTATTTGTATCTGTGATCAAGGGAGAATTAATACTATATCCTTTTCCGGCTCTGGATTTGTCTTTGAAGCCGTTGTCTGCGAAGGTGATTCTCCCTATCATTTATACACCCTGAAAAGAAAACATACATAGAACGATATATTCTCAAACAGTGATACACTTATAAAAAAGACCTTTCTGAGAGGCTTACCCAAATGTGTGTTGGCCGTAAAGAATGTACTGCCGTAGGTTTCTAGGTTGAGATCCTCTCTGTAGACAGGCCCATCATTCCACATAAGATCATACCCCCCCACTCTCTTTTCTTTACCATTGAGCCTACCAGACAAAAATTATGGCCATACAAATGAATCATAATTTAAAAAAAATGTGTAAAATCTATATATTTAAAAAATATAAATACGATATGACTGGAATAAAGTGGATTCCTGGAGGAGAAGGGGATAGAGTAGTAGAGTAGGCAGACTGAAAAGCAAAGTGTCCTGCTATAACAGTATAAGATAGTGATAGTGAGACCATACTAGGGGCAATTCCATGCCATTCATCATCATGATCATTATGTAATTGCCACTTAAAACATTATATTCACTGGTTCACAGTCATGCATGAAGTACTTTTCTCATACTACATGAGACTGTGCCAGTCTTGATCTCACCCAGGGGTACTCACCATTAGACAGTTAAGTTGTAAAGTGAAGGAAACAAGGAAAATTGTGTGTGTGTGTGTGTGTGTGTGTGTGTGTGTGTGTGTGTGCGTGCATGTGTGTGCGTGTGTGCGTGTTTGGGCTGGGTACTTCTTAGACTAAGATTATGTATGTAAATTGTATATGTGGCATCCTATATGTATCAAGTCTTATTTTAAAAGAAATGTTTATGCATTCTTTTTGCATTTAGCTTTGCTCAGCTTGCTTAAATGTAAGCAAAATGCTAGTGCTGCTAAATACTCTTTTGAAGTCTTGAGGGCAAAATTAAGTGACATAGGTTTAATTAAAACCATTTACCTTCCTTCCATATCAACAACATTTAATGTATCTTCCAGAAGACGATACTTCATCTCATAATCCTCTTTGCTGCTGGCTGTGAGTGATGGAGAGGCATTTACTTCGATTAGCCACCTTTAACAAGTCAAGACAATAAACAGAATTTATGAATCAATGTGGCCCTTACAAGACTTAACTTCGAGAGCGTGATACTGACGGCTTGAGGTTCTCATCCAGAAGAATGTCATAGCCATAAAGCTCAAAACAATGTTTATCATTAATGATAACTTTTTGCACACTCTGTAAGCTGCGGACAAAGATGTTATCTATGTCTTTGAAAAGGGTCTCTATCTTCTCTCTGCCATGTTTGGCTGTCAGATATCTGCGAAGCTGCTGCACCTGCCACTTGCATCCCTGAATAGAAGGAGAAGCTTAAGATAAAAAGTTCAGAACATAAATACAGCATAAACAATCACAAAATAATAACTGTAATTTATAGAAAATAAAATCAAGTTAAGTCGTACCCACCTTCTCAGGGTCATAGTCAGGGGCAGTTTTTTGAACAGCTACATTGGTCAAGTGCATATCTAGAATGTTTTTATTAAGGAGAACTGACAAACTTGAAATAAATTAATTGTCTTTGATTTCATCAAAAGAAGAGACATGTGTTTAGGTAAAAAGTGAAACATTATCATTATAAATAAGCAATGCAGGATACATTTGTCATCAATGCTGCTCAGAGAGAAACGAGTATTTGAGAAGCGTGCAAAGCCATCACGGTAGAGCCAGGCCTTCAAGGGAACATACTGGAAAACAAGACCAGAACATGCCTCTGTTTTGAGACTCTATAGATCAGTATTGCAGCTAGTATAAGTATAAAAAGTGGTACATACTGATGTGACCAGTACATACACCCTCAGGTCAAATTTTCTTCCTGTGGTCAAAAAGAAAGAGCAATAAACATAATCATTCTATTTTACATTTTAACTCACCATTTATGAGATATGGGTTCTCTATATAGCGCTGAGCAACATAGCTCTCAACTTGAGCTGCATCCTTCTGCTCCTCTGAGCGAGTGCCATCCTATCCATATTCAGCAAAAAAACATAAGAAACATAAGATTGTACAATGATTTTGTGACTAGGAATTTCCTTTTCCTTTTACCTTTTTCCAGTCCATGATGTCTTTTAATTTCTTAAACAGGAAAATACCTTTCCCTTGAGACTTTGCAACCTGAAAGAAGAAATCATTTTTCATATATTGACAATATGAAAAATTATTTCTTCTTTCAGGTTGCTATCGCTATTGCTGCTCATGAAGTTATTACAAAAATGTTATATTGGCCTGTTTACTCACTGGTTTCATGATCCAGGTGCTGCCAGGGCTTCTTTTAAACTCTTCTACAAAAAGATGATATTCACTGGGAAGTGTGAAAGTACAGGGGAAAAAATCACATTTTGACGCCTCCACGCGGCCCTCCTCTTTTTCAGTGCTTTTCCGATATCTCTTAAGATTTTTCACCATGAGGTTTTTGCGAGTCAGCTGTGAAGCAAAACATCATAATTTATATATGGCTGATGGTTAGGTTTTTATCACTGAAAATCTCTCACCTCATAATGGTTGCGGAAATGGTTTATTCTTACATATTCCTCCATGTAAGAATGATCAAAGTTTTCTCTTAGCCAGCCCACGTCGCACCAATTAAAGTCCCACTCTCCATCACTGATTGTTAAAGAAGACCGTTAAGATATATACATTTAGTAATATTTTATTTTAGAATTTTATAGCAACACCACTTACTCTTTGACTTCTACCCAGCCTGGTCTCTGCCTCAGGACGTCCTGTATGGTGTTGTTCATCAGGCCACATTTATAATACACAGGTATTCGGCCTTCTCTAGACTCATAATGAAAACTGGCACATATTATTTAGCTAAGCAGCAATTTGCTTCACAGAGTATTACAGATCAGAACGATATTCAACATCAACACTCACCGATCTTTTTTGTCAGAATCATATGAGCCTTTGTTTCCAGATGTCTGAACAGAAAAGAAGTCAAATAAAATAGGCTGTTAGGACAGGGGCGCTGTTAATCATACCTGAAATAAAGATTTAATTGTTACAATTATCAAAGCACAAAAGCTGTAATTATTTAGAGAATGTTCTCTGTATGAAATATATATTTCATTAACACCTGCAAACGTTGTTGTTCCGATATGCATGGGACTCTTAAATTCATAGATCTTCTCTTACACTGTGAACTGAATCCTGATTTGAAACCACATCGGATTATCGAATAGAAATCGCAATACTTATCAGAAAAATCACAATAATTATCTTTAGGTTACACATTTAAGATAGTTAAATTGTTTTCCACCAAACTAAATCAACATCTGGGCGATACTATAATAACACATAGAGCTAAGTTATATTCTGAAAAAAAGAAAACAAAACGAGCAAGACTCTAACAGCTCGCAAAGAGGGCAAAGCTACGCACACAACACCCACGGAAATGCACATCACTATCTATACATTACACATAGCAGTCATTTTGACTTACTAACTGTAGTCTATTAGTTAGAATATAAGCTTCATTACCTTGCCTTTTGACATTCTGGATATAGTTCATAGTTTAGCCAAGTTAACTACGGTTAACGCTAATGTTTTTAGAGACACCAGTTAGCTCGTTTGGTCATAGAGCGTGTCCGTTGTTATGGTAACCCTAAAGCGCTAAGCCTGGTAGGAGTCCAACCGTTGGTGGACTAGTTTGCATTTTAAAAGAAAAACTTAAAAGTAAGTAAATTAGTTAAGTAAATAGGTTATATTCATAAGTTTTAGAGGGACCTGACAACTTTAAAACAAATAACCCTGCACAATGTTGTCTTAAAAGCATTTAATGAACATAACAACAAAACTAAATTATTTAAGTGTTACAGTATTACAGTATGGTCACTTGAAGCAAAATTTATCAAGTACAGAACATCATGAAAAAAACAAAACAAAACATATTTTCTGAAAAGCAGTTACATATAGCTTAATTTTACAACTCTAATATTGCCTAGTAGTGGTGATTAAAAGGTTCCCTTTTTTATTTTATAAAATTACAGACATGGAACAATGTAATACTGCTGATTAAAACAAACACAACCCACACTTTACCTAGAATGTAATTGCAGTTTATATGAAATGAAGGACATAATTTGTGAGGATGGGTAATATGAACACAAAAATTATAAGCATTAATGTGAGCTACAAGTACATTAAACCAAATTTCAGTGACTACCAGGGCACCCTTATATTTCTAGGGCTCACACTTGCCTTCACATTGACCTAGAATCCTGAAAGAGGCTGTTATATTTCTGCAAGATGGACTTCGCATAATCTTGTGGACACTGAACCAGAGGAAGTCGAGGTGGACCAAGGCTCAAGCCAGACACATCAGACATCAGCTGCTTGTTCACTCCCACGTCAAATCCTGCAAGAGCGCAAATATTTTAACCACACATAAAAAATTAACCCTCACCAAACCACGAATATCACTTACTGTTTTTCATGGCAAAACTTAAAAGTTCTTGCAACTTGAACTAATAAGAAAGTATAAGGAACAGTATTGTATTATTAAAATAAGAATCCACCCGATTACAAATAATAATAACAACAATAATAATAATAACAATAAAAATACTTGTATTGCCCGAGCTTGCAATTGGTCACCATTTTCAAAAGCAGTCATCAGCTTGTTCATATAACTTCCTACATAGTTATAGGTGCTATGAAGAAAAGAAGGAAAACATTCAGTTTAGAATAAGGAGGCTTATTAGTACATTTATTAACACTAACCTGCCTACTGCACCATTTGCACCCATTGCGAGACCAGCAAGTAATTGCTAAAATGCAAAATATGTTTAACATTTTAGTAAATTATGTTTGTAGTGGTGCTAGTCAAAATACAAAAACAATAAAACCTAACATTAAGATAAATTAAAAAGCTGCTGACCTCATCTACGCCATAGACCACAGCCCAATGTGGTCGACTGTTGCTGACACACTGACCAAAATCCATAAGGTCACACCCACTAAACTTTATTCCTCTGAAGGAAGGAATAAGCTCTTCAATGTCATTCAGCACATCTCGCACGGGCACTGTTGGGATCATTATCAGTTGTTAATATATAAAATTGTAAATATATTACAATTTCTTATTCTTCATTAAATCTATGCAGAATTGGCAAATGCAGACAGTTACCATTCACTCCAGTCATGGCTGGTATATGATAGTAATAAAAGGGTAGTGTAGGAGCTGCCGAAGCCACCTCTCGCAGAAATGCTTTTATGTCATCTGAAATGCAGAGGTCAGTCACTTGTGATGTTTTGTCAATATACAGTATAATGCATAAAACAGAAAAGGGGAAAAAAAGAGCGCATCATTAGCAAACAGGTGATCAACCTGCAGTGCTGGGTTTGAAGAAGGATGGGGACATGACAGCTATCCCATCTGCCCCGATTTGAGCCGCATGGCGCGCCTAGAGAAAATGTTTACAAACCAAAATGTAAAACTAACATTATGAGCTCTATTCACATGGGATTAGAAACACAAACAACGTATGTAATTATTACAAATTTCCCCAGGTCTCTGGGTAATATTAAGCATATGCAAATAGCTTATAGATAAGTTATAAGGTTGATCATTTTGCCATGAAATCCAACTAATTAATTAGTCAAATCTAAATGCAGACTTTCTCTAGCAGTTTAGAGTACAAAATACAGCCTACACTAGTTGGTACATAAAACAGTGTATAATCAAATCAATAAAAAACTAAATATAAAAAAATAGAGGTTGTTTAAAATTTTATTGGAAATAAATCTTTCACCAACAACTTACTAATTCCTGAGAATCTCTTAGGCTCATGCAACCAACATGCACTATCACCTGATCCATTCTGTAGAAATACAGGCAAAAAAAAAAAATCAAATGCTGGATTTCTTTTTTATTAAAATAAATACATACTTGCTTATTACATACTTTCCCTTGGCTTTATGGCACCAGTCCTCAGCCAGTGCCTTCCTTTCAGCCAAACTTAAAGACACGCTCTCGCCAGTTGTGCCATTCACTACAAACAGTTAAGAACATCATTCAAACACTACCTGTCTGTCAACATCAGCACATACCAGAGAGGTCTGTGCTTAAGTCAACATGAGCACAGACCAGACAGCTTTCGTTAATCAAGACTTCAATAACAGAAAAAAGATCACATCAAGATAGAAAGAAATAGTTTAGGAGGGTTTGTTATGCATTTCAACCTTATAATTCAATTTTATAATTTGGACCATGTTCAATACGAAAGCAGCGTTAAAGTCAAGCTAACTCAGACAAAAGTTGACACACAATAGAATATGCTGATGTGGAAGTGCTATATAATTTCCTTTGGTATTAAGCAATACTGGACCTCATTTTGTCTGAAAAGCATAAATTATAACCAGCTCAATCACAAAACAGAGTAAATACTACTTAATACTCACCAAATATACTTTTTACATTTTGCTTCTCAATCAAGTAATCAATGTAAGGTCCAATCACAGACAGGTTGATTTCACTGTTGGGAGAAAGATTATATTCACACGTTTAACAACAGATCTCTGTAAAATCACTAAAGAACTTAAATTCTGAGCTTGTGTGATTTTAAGACAAGCACACCCTTCTGGCGTTAATGGAGTAAATGTGGCTGCAACAACTCCTGTCATTCTCGTTTCCGCAGCAGGAGCCATTTCTCACGCCCAGTACTGTGTCATAAGGGACAAAAACACTGGCATATGCTCAAATGAACATAGAAATAACTGAATATCATATATCATACTACATAAACACAACAATGTGCAACCAACAAATAGCCAACATGCCCAGATTGCCCATAAAAAACACATACCTTTCCCTCGTTGTTTTGGGAGAATAATGAATAAGCTGCAGTGAGATTATTTCGAACAACTCTAAAGTTCTTGTTGACGATTTGCGCACATATGTAAAACGTGTGTCATGTGATATGAATCAAGTGACCGCAAGGCTTCTTGGGAAATGTGGTGCAAAGGTTAAAGGCGAAACGGACGGGGGAAAAAATCAAACGTTCAAACGATAATAAAATTGATTAGAGAAGACTGAGCAAAAAGGTCAGACGCATGTTCACGAATTTGCTGGGTGAAATAAATTACTTTTATCTATGTATTGTGGGGCTCATGTATGTATTTGTGGGGCTGAAAATTGCTGGATGAGCAACAAAATATTTATTTATATTTCTTAATAGATACATGTACCGGATTTTTTTGTGTTTTTGTGTGCCTGTGTTTTGTTTTGTTTTTTTAATCAAGACTTCAGTTACTTCAGGAAACGGATGTTGTTGACGTATTGATCAAAACAGCTTCCGGTTTTTCTGGAGAGGCTAGCCAGAGATGCTCGAAATACCGCTGTGTGATTGACTGGACTATCCTCGTTACAAATTGAGAAATTAAGCAAGCAATCAGCCTATATCGTTTTCTAAAGTGGACGTTTTTTGACAGCTTCTCTTGTTATTCGAACCTCTTGGTCTTCGGTAGCTTTAAGAATTAGCACATCAGGCTAACTGGCTTATCAGCCTTTTGCTACTGTCAAGTTTCTGCCTCCTGCTTGGTCGACAGAGCTGACAGAAACTGCTCTAGTGGAAATAATTAACTTGGCCTCTATATGGACCTTTACACACTGCTGTTTTAACGGGGAACTTTTGAGGGGAAAATGTACCTGTTAAATAGCTGAATTCATTGTCTGATTGTTATATCCATAAACGCTTAAAATAGATTCTTAGAATTTGTCGCGTGTCCCCTATTTGCAGGCTCAGGCACTTGCGCGTATCACGGGAGATATATATATATATATATATATTTTTTTTTTTTTTACAATCCAGCCTGTTAGTTAATTTGCCAAAACGTCAACGTGTCTCAGCCTACTTTGTTGTAGATCCGGGTGACAAGTTGGAAATGTAAACAGGTGTGACTGCTGATTTTGCTTACAAGCTTAAATACGCGCATGCATGCGTAACATAGCCTAACATAGGTTCTTTCACAGCTGCTCTTTATTTTTAAGCATGTACAAAGAATCGTTTTTGTAGAAGCTTATGGACTGTCTATTGCATAGTGACGGAGGGATAGAAAATTGTTTTCTCCCGTGACCAAGTTGGGGTCTTGTTAGAGAAGTTGAGTTGTAATGTCGGGGTTTCTAGGACCAAGGAAAACTAGCTAAAAGACTTTTGCATCGAGCTGAAGTTAAGCTTACCATTCATTATGTTATTCGTACTTTTGATACCAATGCTTCTTGGAGCATTATGTATCCATGGGGAGGCAATAACACCAGAGGAAAAACGCAAATTGAAGTAAGTATCAAATTATTTCACAACAGTTAACACATACCTGTATACAAAACCTGTTTATTTTCTGTATAAAAGGGACCAAGTGGTGGAGATGTTTGACCATGCATATCAGAATTATATGGTAAACATTTACACAAATATTGTTCTCTTGTCTTTTCCTGCGACATAACCCTGTTTTGTGTTAATAAGTGAGAGCTTATTTATATCTTCTTTAGGACCATGCATATCCAGCAGATGAACTAATGCCTTTAACATGCAGAGGCAGAGTGCGAGGTCTTGAGCCCAGCCGAGGTGACGTGGATGATGCTTTGGGCAAGTGCGTTAACTCACTTAATTCTGGCTCAAATTCAGACAAAAATAAATCAAAAGCATGCTGTATAATTAGTAATATTACTGTAAATGTCAACAATATAAAAATACACGATACTCTGTCTTTACCAGGTTCTCTCTGACACTTATTGATACCCTGGACACTTTAGTGGTGAGTTACAACATTCTTTTTAATTGAATGTTTTAGTATTTAGCTAATTGATTTGATGATTCAATGATGATTGATCTAATTTTTCATTTTTTAGCTTTTAAACAAAACAACAGAGTTTGAAGCTGCAGTTAGAAGAGTCTTGTCGGATGTGAGGCTGGACAATGACATTGTGGTTTCAGTATTTGAAACTAACATCCGTGTTCTTGGGTAAGTTTTAATTGTAATAATATTAAAAGATATAATAACAGATAAGTAAATACTGTGTTTCAGCAATGTCTTTTCAATAATTCATACTTATAATTGCTGCCATGTATGTTGTCTTTTGTGAAGCGGTCTTCTGGGAGGGCACTCCATGGCTATGATGCTAAAAGAGGAAGGACAGCTCATGCAATGGTATCAAGATGAGCTTTTGCACATGGCCAAAGATGTGGGCCTCAGACTGCTGCCAGCCTTCAACACCAGCAGTGGCCTGCCTTATCCTAGAGTGAGACATTCAGTACACATTCACGCAATACCATTGAATCCTACTTCAGCCATAACCAATAACCATAACCCTTTTTGAAAGTATCCAAAGCAACATTCGTTTGCTTTTTTAACAGGTGAACCTGAAGTATGGTGTTAGAGGCCCTGAGACAAGAACGGGCACAGAAACGGACACTTGTACTGCATGTGCTGGCACCATGATTTTGGAGTTTGCCGCATTAAGTCGTTTTACTGGAGATCCAGTGTTTGAGGTAAAAAAAAAAAAAAACAAGCTGATAATTATTTCCTTCGCAGCTTCTTTGGAATCCTTATAATAAATGTTTCTATTGTAACAGATAGAGTTTTTCAGATATGTGAGATGAAACCTGTTTTGCGGCAGATGTTAAACAGAAGATGTATCGTGTCATGTTTTAATATTGTGTTTCAAAGCTGAAGGTGAAATATTCTTTGTTTCTTAGTAGCCTCAGTTCTGTGATATCTTTCACTTTATCTCTAAACTATTAGGTCACCGAGACTCCCTCACTCCCTTGTTCCTTGTTTCTATAAATCTTTCTCTCTCTTCAATGTGCTTGTCCCACACATAGGCTCATGCACGGAAAGCCTTAGACTTTCTTTGGGAAAAGAGGCAGAGAAACAGCAATCTTGTTGGAACTACAATCAACATCCACTCTGGAGAATGGGTCCGTAGAGGTGGGTCCAGTAAAAAAAACAAAAAAAACTGTAGACTTAGGTCATTTTCACACTGCCGCTAAGTTGACGTAAAAGAGCATTCGCTCTGAGAGCAGTGCCGATGTGAGCCCAATAGCCACATTCTGGACCGCATTAAAAGCTCGCTCCGAGCACGCTTGAAACAGGAGGTCTCTGAGAGGCACCACGTGCACTCTGGAGTGGGGCGAGTGCGATGTGAACAGTACTGACCTCGGGCCGACCTATGCAGTCTGCTGTGACAGTAAAAGTATTTAGAATTGGGCAAAAAAAGTGCTCAGATCATGCATATATTTGTATGACTGGGCGCTGCAGAGCTGCTGTTTAACACATTTGTGTGTTGAGGAAATTTTGATCAACTTAGTATCAGTGACAGTGTCCTCCTGCCTCTGTCTGTGCAGGTGAGGGTGGGTCTGTTTGTGTGTCGTTCCAAAAGCTTTTTCTCTTCTACCACCGGCACTTACAGTCCTCTCTGTGTATTTAGCCACAAGTGAAAGAAAAGACCACCATGTATAGGGGAAGCGAGCGCGTGTATTCACAGGGTTCTGTCCGTTTGAAGCACGTTGTGATAGAAATAAGTTCGGGAATCAGCTGATGGACTCTCACTTGGCTCATGGTGCGTGTTTGGGCGAATGATGCACGGTGTGTGTGAACAAGGCCGACCCAAAAGTGAAGTAAACAGAACTAAATCTAGTGCTGACTGAGGTTCGTCCACAGAGTGCACCAACGTGTGAAAACGACCCTAGTAAAGTTAAAAAAAAAACAGCCAGTCCAGTATCCATAGAATCCATTGGCTTGAACCTGTTTATGTTGAGATATTTACTGTGTGTTCCCAGACAGTGGAGTAGGAGCCGGAATCGACTCGTACTATGAATACCTGCTGAAAGCTTACATCCTTTTGGGAGATGACCAGTTCCTTCAGCGCTTCAATATTGTGAGTGTTCACACAAACGTGCAGTGTAACCTGAGTCATATTATACAATGATTCAGGCATAATATTGCTGGTGTTTTGCTTTGGCCATGTAATTGTATTACATTTGGCTTGACTATTTTTTCCTTCTCAATTTCATTTAGCACTATGCATCTATAATGAAGTACATTAGTCAGCCTCCACTGCTGCTTGATGTCCACATCCACAAACCTCTGCTCCCTGCTCGTACATGGATGGACTCTCTGCTTGCCTTCTTCCCTGGTCTTCAGGTTTGTTTGAAATATTTTTAAATGATGATGGGCATTTTAGTCTCTCTAAAATATGGATATTTATTTGTAAATCCTCATTACATGAAGAGAAATTGTAAGTTTGTCTAAATTTAAACATATTCTTCAGGTGCTAAAGGGAGATATTCGCCCTGCTATCGAGACACATGAGATGTTGTATCAAGTTACCAAAAAACACAACTTTTTGCCAGAGGTAAATAAAAAAAATCTCAACCCGTAGATGAGAAGCTTGTATGCAGTAACGCGTATCAACTGAATCATATTAATGTTTGTCCATCTCCAGGCCTTCACAACTGATTTTAGGGTACACTGGGCGCAGCATCCCCTGAGGCCAGAATTTGCAGAGAGCACTTATTTCCTGTACAAGGTAATTTATCTGGGAATGGATGGGTTATTAATGTGACTAAAGACTGGTATGGCCTGAAACTTTGTTTTTTCACTATAGCTAAACGTACAAAATGACTTAAGAAATATGATTATTGTTGTAATGGCATGGTAAAAGGGGTGAGGGCAAATAAGCATTTGCTTCTCCCCTACTCTTTTCGGAATTCTTGAATTTAAGTATATGTTCTTCATTGAAAATCTAAAATATTTTGCCTTTATGTGTATCTTTTGGTTATTGTTTAAACATAACATGATTTATCAACTATTCAAAATTTGATTGATTGAACATAATAAAAATTGTGAATGTATGATATATCTTCCAGACCCTATTTTTGGATATCAGTTTTTTTATTTATCTACTTTTTCTACAGGCCACAGGAGACCCATATTACCTGGAGGCAGGTCGCACCATTCTGGACAACCTCAATAGATATGCTCGTGTCCCCTGTGGATTTGCTGCGATGAAGGACGTACGCACTGGTAGTCATGAGGACAGGTCAGAACAAATAATTTTATGCAAAAACATCTTGATGAGATGTGCTCAACCCAATACAATTAATTTTGTCATAAACCTTTTATCCAACTTTCCTCCAGAATGGACTCATTCTTCCTTGCTGAAATGTTTAAATACCTGTTCCTGCTTTTTGCTGATGTGGAAGATGTACCTTTTGATGTGGAGGACTACATTTTTACTACTGAGGCTCACTTTCTCCCTTTGTCCCTTTCCACTGCTCCCCACTCTTCATCCATAACTCTGAATATAACAGTAAGGAAGAATGCATTTCATATAAGTTGAGGAATAATAAAAATATGAATTATATTATTATTGATTTTAGTCTGAAGAAGAATTGGATGACTCAAACTTTGACTGGACTTGTCCCAACACCCGGCTAATGTTTCCTGATCCTGCTTTTCCTCGAAATATTAGAGAACCTATCCGCAGTGTAGTGGACAAGAGCTGCCCTCGACCTGCTCCTTACAGGTTTGTGAATCTGTAAAAAGATAATTGTTTAGAATAATATTTTTATTGAGTTGTTCTAAATAATTTCTGTTTTCTCTGTGCAGAGAGCCTGGTATAGGCCGTCCTCCTCTGAGAGCTCAGGATTTTATGGCAAACAACCCTGAACATCTGGAGCTACTCAGAAGAATGGGTGTCAGTCTTATCCACCTGAAGGATGGGCGAGTGCAGTTGGTTCAACATGCTACACAAGTAAAAGATGGCCAAAATAAATATTTCCCTTTACAGAGTATATTTGTATCTATAAAAATGTCTTTCGTGTCCAGGCCGTGAGTGCAGTGGCAGCAGAGGACGGAGTTCGGTTTATGCAGGAGATGATGGAGTTGTCCAGTCAGCAGCAAAAAGAACAGCTTCCTCCCAGAGCCATTCAGATTGTCTCACATCCGTTCTTTGGCAGGGTGGTGCTGACAGCAGGCCCTGCACAGTTTGGCACAGACCTGTCCAAGAGTGTCACTGGGGTAAGTTTAAAGTTGTCTAGTTTTGAATTCTTCCATTTCTGTCGCATATTTTACCTATAAAGACGTGCATTCTTTGTGTTAATCATTCTGCTAATTTGGTCTCGTGTTAAGGTGCGAGGATTTGTGACCGTAGCTGAACCGTACAGTGGCTGTAGCGAGATTACCAATGCTGAGTATATCCAGGGCCACATTGCATTGCTACAGAGAGGCCAGTGCATGTTTGCAGAGAAAGCCCGGCATATTCAGAAGGCTGGTGCCATCGGGGGTATTGTAATTGGTGAGTCTTTTACTATTGAGCATAAAGCTGTACACATTATTATCAGATACATACTCACAATTCATAATGTATTAGTCACAACCAAAAAATACAATCAAGTCATACTATCAATTCCTTAAAAGTTTGTGTGATTGAAAATCCCATTATTTCTTCTTACACAGATGACAATGAAGGTAGTAGCAGTGACACAGCTCCACTCTTCCAAATGGCTGGAGATGGACGCAGCACTGATGACATCACTTTACCCCTTCTGTTCCTTTTCCACAAAGAGGGCAACATTCTGTTGGAGGCACTGAAGGAATATCGAGAGGTGGAGGTGCTTCTGAGCGACAAAGCTCGGGACAGAGGTATGACCATGGTCTTATCGATAACAGTATTTTATTTTTGAAAAATGTCCTTGGCTGGCTGAGGCCAAATGATTCTGGTTTCATAAAATCAAAATTAAAAGGAGAAATTTGTCTCTATAGCTACTGCAGCCTTAATGTATCTTTCTTTCTGCTTTTAACTCAAGCTCCTTGTACTGGACTGTAATCATAGCTTGTCTTTTCCTCTCTGTTGTGTTTCTCTCCTTTTAAACAATCCTTTAAACTTTGGATCAACAGCAACTATATTTAAAGGTAAACCTCTTCCTGGCAGCTTGATTGAAGACAGTAAGTTATTTGAATTTAATTGGAGTCAATTTATTTATTTACGTAAAAATAATTATTGTCATCAATCAGAATGAGTTGATTTGAGTTTTTCGTTATCCATTTCTGTAAGACTTTTTCCTGTGAGAAACATGACTCACCATCCACATTCTGCTGTTGTGGTCAACAGCCAATCCATAAAAACTGCTATTTCTGGATGAAAATTGCTAACAGAGATTTGCAGAGGACTGACTAAGGAGGAGTATGTATGTGTGTTCTGGGAGTCTGTGTATACAGTTTAACTCTTGTCTTCTATTCAGGTGTAGATACACAAGAAACACAAGAAGGCTGTGTAACTGATGCAACAACTGCAACCTCCTTTGAGCCGCTGGGCCTATCAGACTTAACCACGACAGAGCGAGCTGAACCTGCTCCTCAGGCTGTGATGTCACACGAGGAAGTTAATGGGGCAAATGAAGGAACCAGCCCTGCCCAGGATGTTGACCTTTCTGAAGACTTGACTCCTAAAGAGCCTCATTCAGTTCAGGCAAAAGAGGAGACGGACTCTGAGCCAAAGGACGAGGCCAAGGACCGGACAGAAAAGAGGCGCTCAGTGGAGTCGCTGCTTGCTGACTGGCAGGAGGACTTGGAGGCATTCCAGCAGATGGAGAGGGATGAACTCTGATGTCACATGTGACATGTTGAGTCCCAAGACTGTGGTGGGAGCAGAGAGGGGCAAATGTCCATGTGATCAGCCTTAATTAACTAGTCACTGAAAACAAGGGTAATTTTTAACATGGTTGTCTATGTTAAAAGCTGCGTTATGCATTTTACACTGTAGATGGCATTATGTGCAAAGGTAGCCCACATATTGTATTTCTGGACCACAAGGGAGTTTGTTGCCTGGTTCATGGTGAATCACAGGCTTCTTACCTCATAAACTATAGTTTTTTTTTCCATCAGTCACATATATTGGACCCAGACTGTACTGTATGTGACTTGCCACTTCCCATTTGTCTCACAGTGCAATTGATATTTTAACTCTTTGCTTTTTGAATGCTTGTTCTAATTTGTTTTACTAATTAAGTCAATTTGATTTTATTTAAATGTGGTAACTGTGAAACTGTCGCATTTTTAATTACTTTATGGATAAATGCAGAACTAATGAGGCGATATGAAGAACCTGTTGCTGTGATATAGATCTGAA